>OX442419.1:4459776-4754013 GCA_949361645.1 Spongilla lacustris | reverse complement strand
TCATGAACAGATTAAATTTAAGTTCCTTGCTATATAAATTTGGCTCTTGGATTATATAAGTACACATATTTGATTGTTACAAAAAAAAAAGAAATAGCAGTTGAGGCTGCCTGTGTGCATGGCTTCATGTGCTACGATAAATACATCAAATGCCACATGCCGTACAGTGCATGAGGAGATATCAGTTTTAGTAATGGCGGCACGTATATTGGTATATAGCTTCTCGTCCCTAATTGTATATGGCTGCCGCACTTCATGCATGTCTCTGCGCTGGGATGAGTTTTAGCAACGAAATATGAATTGACCAATATCGTCCATGCATGATCGGGCATGTTCCTGCTTACCTGACTTGTGTACATGCAGGCGCCTGAGGGACGTTACTGTGTTGTTTTCAGAGAACTGTTTACGCGTACATTGTAAAATACATTATGTGTAATAATGTGTGCTTACAGGTGGGTGTGTGAACACGGAAAAGGTTTGTACATGTATGTGTGCACGTACTGTGTGTGTACCTGGAAATGCAACATACGGTTGTTGCCCGAATTGGCTGAAACGGCATAGGCCTAAATTCTACAGAATCGCTAATCATTTGCCGCATTATGCATATAATTATACATGTATGTATTTTGTTTGGCCGCTCTTAACAACTTAATATTTAATATGGCTATGGGTACATTGTTTTCAGTTACTCCAAAGCCTCGCCACTACATGCACAATATACTATACTCAGTCTGTATGCACTTGGTATCAATTTCTGTTGACAATATGAAGACTGGCATTATCATATTTTTTATTTGCTTGCTACAGCTACATTGTGTCGGTATATGTGTATGAATGATCATGCATATAAATGTTACAACTCAAGATCAATACAACCCAATATTCTTTAGATATGCACTAGAGCTTTTCTCATTGGTCATATGCTCTATGCATCAAATGGTGGAATCCTTACAATGGTTTGCTCTTTTTAAATATTTTGTAGGCTGCACTGTATTAGGAGCAGTGAGGGAGTACACCTTGATTAGTGTATTAGTCAGTCTTAGCTGTTTGGGAACTCACCTTTTCATTTTAATGACACAGCCCAAGTGCTTACATGTGATAAAGGAAGAAAAACAGAAAAGGTATAGAAGGATTCAAAAGCTATACCTAATTGCTTCCTTCTTGGTGCCCATTTTCTTTGTACCATGGCCGTTCATCAAGACACAATACAGGTATGGGAAGGATCAATATATATGTTGGTTGGCAGACAATATCAACTGCAACTCTACAGGCATTACTGCAGAATATGTTTTAGGTCCTTTGTTGATGTGGCATATTTGGGCTGTTCTCGCCTGGGTTATGGCAGTGGCAGTCACCATATTTGTCTTTTATCGATATTGCTTACACCGGAGGATCTCAAAAAACATCAAGCCAATACCCATGGAGAATGTCACTTACATAATATGGTTGATTGCCTTCATAGTAGCTGTTGTCGCTAATGTTATTAATTTTGCTTGGGAAAAATTCATAGGAAAGTCTTGGTTCCCTTTAGTTCTTCAAGCTGCCGTTGTCACTCCTATTATGGTCATGATCTTTTACTTAACCATCATTGTTAAACATGTGATGATTATAAGAGCTGGGCCCAAAGAGATAGTTGTAAACATCAATGGATCCACAGCCACACTTGCTAGGTCATATGGAACAACATCTCGTACACACTTCCTACTTCCTGATAATGAATGGGATTAGTACAGAATTATACATGCATTGTATCTCAGTGCCTGACTGATTTGTGGTTAAAAAATGCAGTCATAGATCTTCATGTGTGTAATGCATTTCCAATCATTAATTTCAATAATTATTTGTATACTGATAAGGCAGATTATTGTTCAAATTTGGAGCTCTCTCCCAGACTCCGTTGTAACTCACCAAATATATGTATTTAAGGCATGTCGAATTGATCTTACTTTCCATTGAAAGCTTTAGTTTCTGTTTTGTAGGAAAGCCTCCTTTCTCTACCATTGTGCATGGCATTTAAAATTATTACCAATTAAGTGTTTACACAATCATGTCACTATGGTTCTTATTCATGGTGATTCAATGTTAGTTTCTCATCCTAAGAGACATCGTACTTGACAATAAAAACGTCCTCTGTGATGATTCTTTTCCTCCGTGTGCACCTCACAAAATATTCAATTGACCAGAAGCATGCATAATGCCAAAATAATTGCTTTATACACATTAAGTACACCTGCATTAATTTTGTATCTGCAGACATTGTTAAGAGAGGAGAATACAAACATTTGCGATAGGCTAAGCCTTAGGTTTCACAGATCAAGTACGATTCAAACTGCTGACAAAAAAAAAGAAGAAAAAAAAGAAATAGCCAAGTGGTTATACACTTACTGCTAACCCAGTGTCGCAGAGTCTTGTCAGAAAAGCTGGAAAGTCAAATGTTTCGTTCTTTGTTGGGATCATCTTCCATTGCTAACAAAGTTCACCTCCTAGTTATCACTGCTCCTCATGCTGGAAGAAGATGAAGAGGCTTGAAAGGTGAGCCTACAAGTTAGCATTCTCTTTTTTGAGTGCTGTAATGAGTGTTTTTTTATTTATTTTTTTAATGTGAATTGGTCAGTGTTCTACAAACGTTGTGTGGATATTACAGTATTAGTGATATTACCTCTTCATTATAGGATGTGACATGGACAGCCATTAAAGCAATGCATATTCCAGCCATACATTGCTAGTCACATGCTAAAGTAGTTCCCATGAATCCCATCACATGAAATTCAGACCTTGATTCAAGTGCACCTGCAACAGTCACAGTACACTGTAAAGACCACCGCCTATAACTGACCTGCATGCATCGTCACTGTATAAACAAAGTACGTAAGCTAGACCTCAAACTTGTCTGTAGCCTACCCTGCTGGTAGACAGAGGTGGAATCACAAGAATAATAGCCGGATTTAGTTGCAAAGATGTTTTATGTGTATACTTGAAACAACTTGAAGTTGTGATCACTAGCCTAAAAACAGAGTAACTATTTCTGTGAAAACTAATATACAATTACAGAGGAGTCACTGCACGTGCCGATTCTACTAAAGGGTTACCAATTATCATAGGATAGGGCGCCCTAAGATAAAATGCGTATAGTTGTGTTAAAACGCTAAACAAGCTAGATTTAAAATATAAAGAAATCTGTGTGTACATGTACGATAATTTTGTGACCATTCACTACGTAGCAACTTGAGTGTTCACTAACAATTCACAGGAAAGTCTTGGTTCCCTTTAGCTCTTCAAGCTCCCGTTGTCACTCCTATTATGGTCATGATCTTTTACTTAACCATCATTGTTAAACATGTGATGATTATAAGAGCTGGGCCCAAAGAGATAGTTGTAAACATCAATGTATCCACAGCCACACTTGCTAGGTCATATGGAACAACATCTCGTACACACTTCCTACTTCCAGATAATGAATGGGATTAGTACGGAATTTATGCCTCATACCGCATGACTGATTTGTGTTTTTTTTTTAAAGGAAAAAAAAATTGTAATTGTAGATCTTGTAGAGTGTAATGCATAAATATTATAATTCTGCAGCTGGTGTTATTGTATAAAGCTGTGTTCAGACACGTCGGCGCACGGGAAGGACCAGCTGGGTCGAATCATAAATCCTAATCCTTTTAACGATAATCGATAATTTAACTCGGCCAATCCAGTACACACTTTTTTTTTTCAACAATCGATAAAAATGAATGATTAAATTGGATCCCTGCATAAATTTAAAAGCGTATTATTTTGGTTGTCCGGATCACTTAGACAGACGCGGATCACTTTCGTCAGCAAAGATTAATATGTATGGTGTCACAGGGAAGTTGGCTCACTACTTGTACGGTAACGTCTTCCCCAGAGAACTCCGTTCCCTCCCCTTCCCCCCCCCCCCCCCCCCCCCCCCCCCCCCCCCCCCCCCAAGGCCCGGCATGTAGTGACGTTAATATTTTCCTTAATCGTACTGTAGGTGTAAAAATTAATAAATAACAGTTTCTTTTTAAATTTGTTCTGACTAGACTTACCGACGTTTAGATTTTTTATTTATTTATTACGCATATTTTCTACCACAGCGGCAATCTAATTAAAAGCACGTGGAGTTGACCTTATTGTAAATTTTTATTTAAGTTTCGTAGGAAAGCACCCCTAGCCGGCCCTTTCTCATGCGCCGATATTATAAAAATTAAGTACCAATTAAGTTTACGCAATCACTGCACTAACACGGCTGTTACGTACGTGCCATTAGGTTTTACAATTAGATTGTGTTAACTGAATTACGGTATATATTTAAAATGGCGTACACAAACCTCATTATGAAACCACCAACTTTGGAGGTATTTTATGCAAAACCATGGAAGCAAAATAAAAACCATTACATGAATGGTGTCGCACACATATTCGAAATACTACGTAAATATAGGCGCAATTGAAAACAGCTTGTTACAAGATGCTACAGCTTACGCGCATAAAGGGATTTAACGAGGGGTTGAAAATAGCAGGTTTTCTAAGCGGTGGTACTCCCAATCCTCCAGATAAATTAGGTTCAAAAACTTTGCACGAAGCAAGCCAGCTGTGGTGAGTATTTCTATGCATAAAATAAGTTATACACGGTCTGTAACGGGTCTTAATTCCTATTCGACCGCTACGATGTAAATATGAACAATCGAACTGCACACCACAGGATCTATGGAGCCTGCAGTACACAGGTGCAAATTGAATGGGTTGCGTAGGGTGTGTGGGTGCGCAAAACCAGCAGCAGCTAAAAAAAAACGATGCCTCTGCATGTATGCAGTGCTATTATTGCAACAGCCATCAGATCCACCCACCAATGTTGTGCAACAGGTTGCCACCTCACTGTTACAACAGCTGCCTTATACAAGAAACCTTATAGATGTGGTCTGAAACCTTATTATGACTGCTATTTGGCCCTGGAAACCATATATCACATAAATTTGAAATCCAAATTCCTCCCCTGATGAGGCACAAGCCGGCCTTGTTCTAGGTCACACTAACAGTGATTTGTCCTCTTTGCTCCTCCTGATTGGATGAGGCAGGCCATCTGATCAGCATGCTCTAACATGTCATTCAGGAGGTGGCTTAGGGACACGTCACTATCGCCTCTGTGAAAATCTGCAGCTTGTCTGGGTACATGTATGAACTATGAAGGGAAATCCCCTTGCATGTAATACTTATAAGGGTATACCTCCAAAGGCACAATGGCCCCTAGCTGAGATATCTGGCAACACTCCAGCCCAAGTTGTAGAGCACATCGTGACCATTGCACCATTAAAAATTCCATTCAACCACCATTGGCCAATACACAGCTACTCTCTGCCATTTGTCAGCTGAACTGTCCAATTTGCCTCAGTGTGTTAAGGTTGCCATATGAGACAGACTTGTGTGCACTTGCTGTCTGGCTGAATGGATCCACCTGAGAGGTTCATTTCGTCCCTGCTGCTATGACACCACTCCACTGGAGTGCACACAACTCAGTAAAGCCAGCGTCCTGGTTCAGCTGCTGCTAAATGGTGAGAGCTGTTAATTATGACAAACATACTTGCACTGAACAATGAAGGTGAACAAAGAGGAAATGCAGCTTGTGCATACCATTGTACACAGAATGGTAACTGCATTTGCATTATAACTGGAGGAACAGTAAGCTTATTTTTCTTTAACTTGCACTTACAGCCATTGAGTTTGGACTCGTGTAACAGTGCCAAACGCGCCCATCACATAGCTGAGCAAACGCACACGTAGGCGTCGTGTGCTTGAGCTCCACAGAATACGTAATGAATCTGCGTTAAAAAGCAACTTATTCCGACGTTCACAACTCACACACTAAATCGAGTAGTAACGTATTGACGACAAAAATTCAAAGAACAAACTCTGCTCACTATCCCTTATCGTTTTCACACAAGATCATCTGGAGGTTTAGCCAAAAACATGAAATGTTCACACGACGTCTTACGAGGATCCTCCCGTATCAATCTGTATAGCGGAAGTCCAAAATGTTTTAATGACTAGCAAAATGCACCGACGTTTACCAACTGCTTTCTCTGTCCACCTGTCCTGTTACTTCGTGAAACCTAGCGATTAGAAGCCTAGAAAAAAGGGTTTCTTTCCAAGGTAGGCGTTGCTATGGAACAAACTAGTCATGTTGCTAGGTACTTAATTTCACAGCGGGCGTGTACCTAATGTCCCCGTTTCAATGGAATTGTAACAGCCGTGCTAAGCCGCTCCTTCAGTGGTTCGATCATTATTATTGTGAATAGCTATAGATGAATGGTGAAAAGCTTTATATTAATAAAGAATAATTAGCGGTAGCCGCAAAACATTGTGACCATAAACGTGCTAATTATATAAGGGTTGTTAGGTGAATACATAGAAAGCATACTAGTCTTGAGGACGTTCTATTCATCTACGCCGATCCTCAGTGCTGACAATATCTATGTATATTCTCAGCATGCATGCACCGAGATTTCGGGAAGGCATATGACTTATACGTCGTGCATTGTGTTGATTCTAAATGCCATGCTGGCACTGCATAGTATTCCAGTATGTCTAAAGAAGAATTGCAGTCATCTCTGTACCTTAGCTCGGACTTAAAACTATGACGTCGTACTTCCAGAAACAGCAGCATAGGTCTACATGGCACAACGGAATACAAAATGAAGATGTATTGTTTTTACATATAATATAAACACTTTGTAGCTTACTCCTAGACTTAGCGGTTATTTCAATCTTTCGGAAACTACATGTACATGTAGTAATAATTATTAGTCGCGCATATAGAAACCATAATAGCGTGATCTGTGGTTGAACTGGCCCGACTCATCAGTTACACAATGCGACTCGTTAGCACGAAAACCATCTCCCCCATAATGATGATGTCATGTAGAATATTAAGCACTCCCACACTTCGCTAAAAATTGAGTGAAAGATAAAAAGGAAATTTCTTAATATTACATACCCCGGTTCCTACCTTTAGCAAATTCATGAAACAATACGGGTGTGTAGGTATCGTTCACTACCAATGCATGACTGCATACGGTATGTACATGTATTTACCTACATATATGTCCCTGTTCATGGTGGGAGGTGCATGTGGGTAGGTACGCACCTATTTCGTACCCTCCATAGGTACATTCCCCTTTCACCCCTTTGTTTCATAGTTGGCAAATACACATTCATGCAGTAATGAAAACAACAGGTAGTCAAGACTATGCTGTCTCATGTGCACTCACATAACCTTTTCTTACCATCCCTCTCCCTCTGTCTCTCTCTCCCACTTTCTCACTCACTCTCTCAGAACAATTTCACAGTATTACAGGATAGTTTTGTTGAGTATGCCAAGCTTACGAGGGCTATTACAAATATAGCTCCTCCCAAAAGGCCAATAGTTACCACGGTGGCAGGATGACTCAAACCTGGGATTGAATACGGTGTGGTATAAATAGCTTTCTCTTTTGATAGGGACTCTCGTTTAAGGGTTTTCTCCTTGCCAAAATCATTGTCATTATTTTTATTGGAGAGCAGTGGGCCCTCCTCCCCAACTCCCCTAAGTCCCTCCTCAGTATCTGTATCAGGCTCAAGGGGGGAGTCCCTAGCAACAGAATAAGATTGCTTTCCGAACACCTTTACGCACTTGTACTGTGAGGCTAGCTGGAGAGCCAAAGGGAAAATGAAGGATGTTGTGAAGTTCACAAGACCGGCGTACTTGAGGATGTAGACGAGGTTGGATATGAAGAGGCTGCACACAATGGGCAAGATGGCCACAGTTGCCCTCATGGCCAGCAGGATCAGCCACTCGTATGAGTGCTTCTGTTGGGAGGTGTCTCGTCCCATGATCACCTGGTACAGGTTGTTGACCACTGCACAGGTGACCAGCGGGTAGGTCGAGATGACACTGAGGGAAGGGAAGAGGACAATGCTGTAGGAAATGGCTCGAAGGGCAATGTGATTTCCCGACTTTGTCAGAGGTACCTGTGTGTATGAGCACAAGGAACATAATTAGATTGATGGGCACTTAGAACAATCCATCAATGCATGTAGAAAAAAAAAAGAAAGCATGAAAAAATGCATTTACTATGTGAGACCTGTACGGCTGATTAATTTTGCTAATTGCCCATTAAAATGAGTCTAACGTGTACTGGATCTGTAAGTTACATGTATACTGACTTTTCCTAATTTTCAGGGATATGACATGCAATTATATTGGTGGGTTTGCTGTATTTAGAAGGCTGCATGTATGGAGTTTATATTTTTTAAATCATGTTTTTGTAAGACTATCTTTAAATTCTAAAGCACAAAATATATCTTATACAAACTTGGCATTACATTGCCACTATATATGTAGATACCTCTCCAAGTATAGGACAACTTCCGCCTCATCGATTTACATTTGCAGATGTTGCTACCTCCATGGCTTTTAGAGTATACATGAAACATCACATATTTACAATTCAGAAAAAATTTCCAGTGATAGTAGTCATTTTGTTTACTATGACATGCTATGAACAAATCACCCTTAGTTACTGTGAAATTAAAATTATTAACCTACAGGCTGTCAGAATACCAGAAACAAATGCAAACACCCCACCCCCCTTCCTTGTGTTCATGTCAGCCCAGTAAACATGACATAATGGGTTTTATTTTTGAATGCATCGATGTATCTAGATCTATCATTGTATTTAAAAAATCCACAATAGCAGACAGGCCATAGTATTCAAATCTTCTATAACTCCATGGCAAATAGTTCAATTTAATGCATTTGGTGGATGTCACTTGAAATTTTAGATTTATGATATACATATACGGGACAGTGTCCAGCAAAATCGGGCTTGTGGGGTTATAATTTTATCACTATAAAAATTGTACGTTGTACTAAACAACACCACTTGTTCCCACACCATTTCTCTGTGTGAAAGTCGATTGTTGTGATCTTTACATTTTCCGTGCCGTGGATATAACCCCGCGGGTTAGAATTCCTCATTTCTCCACGTACGAGTGTTGAAAACGCGTCAAATTCGGGTTACACATAGAGGAGTCCTGTAGCTGTTGATTTGTTCTGTTCGTTGATTTCTATATCATCCGTTACGGAGATACAGTTGAACAAACTACGGCCACGTTTTCCCGCTTGATTCGCGCCAATGATTTTGGCAAATCGCGTCCCGCTCAGTGGCGGTGATTATATCATTGGCGCGAATCAAGCGGGAAAATGTGCCTGAAGTTTGCTCAACTGTATCTCCGTAACGGATGATTCAGAAACTAACGAACAGAACAAATCAATAGCTACAGGACTCCTCTATGCACACTCCGAATTTGACACGTTTTCAACAGTCGTACGTGGAGAAATGTGGATTTCTAACCCGCGGGGTTAACGATTGTTGAATCCACGGCACGGAAAAGGTGTAGATCACAAAATCGATTTTCACACAGAGAAATGGTGTGGGAACAAGTGTACGAAATTTGAAAGGAAAAGGTAGTACCGTCGCGAAGATGTGTTGTTTAGTACAAGGTGCAATTTTTATAGTATAACCCCACAAGCCCGATTTTGCTGGACACTGTCCCATATATTGACACCTCTTTTTGATCCATCAAGCGCCAAGGTCACATTAAGTGGGTTAAGTTACCAATGTTATCATCAAACATGTGCACATTATAAAGAAAACTTGAAATCATTATGTGTCAAGTCTAATCTGTTTATCAGTTCAATGACAATAATGTTATAATTAATCATTCACACCATGCAGGAAATGTAGCAATATGCTGCACTGAATCAGTGTTGGGACCCCTTGCAAGTATTGTTGTGCTAGGATTATGAAGATTAAATTAAAAGGGTTAACCAAGAGATTTTCATAATTTGACAAATCGAAGTTAATTCCTGGCTGGATCTCTATTCGTCAGAATTAAGTTTTGAATAACAAACCATCGAAGCTCTAGTTATGATAAGTTGCATACACATGTACATGGGGTGGCATGGTGCAGAACATAGTTCAAATTTCAGCAATCTATCACATGTGCATAGTTAATACCTAAAATTCAAATGACCAAGTATAGGTGAACATAAAGTTATGCACGTCTACAGTACTCACCCAGTTCAAGGAGGCCGTCTCGTTGATGTGTCCCTGGAACCACAGGGACACCACTATACCCAGTGACATGTAACAAAACAGAATTGTGCCAAAAATGGCCAAAACAAACCACTGGAGTTTTATCTTCTGTTTGATGGGTTGAGTCAAACTGGGAAATGCCGGACTGAGATTCTGGGAGTAGGTAAACACGGGAATGGAGAGTACCCAGCCCACCACGTTGAAGTTGAGGACAAAGTTCTGTGGGGAGTCGTGGCTGTAGTGGCGGCAGGTATTATTGTGTAATGATGAGTTATATTCAAAGGTCCAGTTTGATGGCACTGTGTATCTTGTGAGAGGGTTCTCGATCAATTTTGCTAAACAGTAGAGCACAATGGATCCGATGAGAGTGAATCTTAAGATTCCCATAATGGTCTGTATGAAGCCAAGCTCCTTAAGGTCGAGGCACGATAGGGGTACTACTATCATTGCAAAGAGGAACAAACAAAACCTATAAGAAGCCAGGCATTTAGGGTTGGCCGGTATCAAGTGGCCACGAAATTCGTCGTTCGAGCATATACGGAAGGGGCCGATGTCGAGCGGGAGGTTGGTAGCCCAAGCCGAACCGCCCACAGTACTGAATGCCCACATGGCCAGGAAGCCGCATGTAGTCATTGCAACTAGAAAAATAATCTTGAGCCACTTGTGGACGAATATTTGGCACAGCTCGGTCAACTCAAATTTTCGCGTGAGCAAAATCTCGAACTGGGGATGCTCTTGCAAACAAGAAAGGGGAGGCCCTCCTTTGGATGGTGACGGGAGGTCTTCATCTCCCTTCGGAGTAGTATTCGACATCTGCTGGTGTTTCAATGTCTCAAGCGCCTTTAAATTAATCATTATGACATTGCATATAAATGCAAATGAAGCATGCAATAAGAGTTACTTACCTGGGCTCGCGACATCACCTCTAACATCCAATTGGAGGTGTTCAACGATAAAAATGTCACCACGGACAGTGTAACGATGCTAGAGAGCATCCCGGCATGATAGAATGCGTACGGCATGCCGAGGAACCCCGTGCCTATCATGTAGTTGATGACAATGAAGTAGCCGAATACAATATTAACGGTTCTCGGGCCTTTGCTACCAGTCGGGAGTATTGGAGCACGCAGCCACTTGAACGTAGACCACATAACTCTGATCATGCAGCAACAGCACACAACTTGATCATATACCGAATGACGAAACTGACAAATATGTATACCCTATAGCTGATTTAATCGCATGTGCTTTGTAAGTGTACATGATACCGTTTCCTGCATACGGGAAATTAGCTCCCGTGGCAGGAACTTGGACCATAGATCATAGATGATTGGACGTTATGCCATAGATATTATACGGCTTGACTGCAAGCACGTGCAATTCCGCCCCCCCCCCCCCCCCCCCCCCCCGCGTGTTCGTTCATCAGTTAGCATAGTTTTAATATCAATCCTGGTTACGGCTGAGATTTCATTCTCCTGCAGGTTAAAAAAAGAGAAAAAATAAAAGAAGTTATACAATCTTCCACACGCGCACGGACAATATTAAAAACCTCACGAACTCTTATGTTGTCCTAGATCAACATTTGAATACCCGATCAAATTAAGACATTTTCCCTATTACAGGATATTCCTATGACTACTGTGGGTGACAAGTAATTTCTACTAGTGTAGGGGCACACCTGTTGTCCAAAGTGCAGCCTTTCTAAGCACAGGCCATGGATAGACAAAAAAATGAGAACTGTATGGCTGGGTACTCAATGGTTTCTTACTGCAGACATTGTTTGGAGATGAAAATACTATTTTTTGGGATGGGCTAGGTCTAACAGATCAAGATCACGTGACAACCCCCCCCCCCCCCCCCCCCCCCCCCCCCAGCTTAATTTGCAAGCAGCTGGTTAGATGGATAATTTTGTGTATTGTTTTCTGTGCTAAGCGTTATATGTGTGTGTTTACACAAGCAAATTAACCATATTATTTCCATGGTTTTGTGTCTTTTAGCAAGTATAAATATCAGTATTTGCATGAGATATATGCTTTGCTATTGACCATTTCTAGCTCTGTCTCTTAGGCTCACATCACCGGTACACTATAGTGTTCTTGATACTCAGATGTAGTTGATTAAAATAATTATTATGATATCAAAGTATGCATTTATTTTTAAAATATAAAATATTAGTTAGGTCTTCAGTTTATTGACTCCATAGTGTCTTAATTAAGGGATTATAGCATTTTTAGCATCAACACTGAAATAAATTATTATAATATTAACATTATGATAACAATTTATGTCATCATGCAGTACCTCTCACTAAATCAAGCCATTCGCTAGAGGTAGCAGCCCTGACTTCTCAGAATCCCATGGCAACTGGGTTCTATAAGCTTAGGACACATTTTTATGTTTGGCATTTCGTATTAGTTTTTCCCAAAGCAATGGCAGACCTCTGCTATTTCTGGTTTAAACCTGACCCTGATGTGAGCCATTGCTTGCAATGCCATCCTGGCCAGAGCTTTCCTTATGTCCATGTTAGGTCTGCTTATAATAATAATAAAATTAATTGCAATATTAATGAATGCATTAATGAATATTGTTTTTATGGACACACATATGCAGGGATAAATGACCATTGACCAACATAGGTTACCATCAATTTGTGGACACCACATATGTGTGTGTTATGGCCACTGGGCTGATACGTACACAGGACACAGGGATACTTACCCGCTACTTGTGGTACCCAATACAAAGGCAGCATTGCCCTGCTGTAGTGATATGGGCACTCGGGAGAAGGAATGAGAGGGACTGGTGGTCATGTCTGATGCTCTGCTGATGACTGCTGATATCAGTGAGCAAACTGAGAGCATCAGGGCCAATGGCACCTGAGGTCTCAATTGCAATTAGGACAAAATGGTACGACCTGGATAGTAGATCATACTTCTTCCCACTTGTATATGCATGAGGCTATGTCAAAACAAGTAACGTCCCAAACAAGACACTGGCATCCATGGGGGCAATGGAACAACCTTCAGTTTGCTTACCATCTGATGGGCTCAGGGGCTGATAGTACAATGACTGCAGCTAGGATATGTGTATATGATAGCATTGATAGCAGCATGCCTAAAAAAATGACCTTGGCTTTTGATACAGCTGAACTGAGGTTGTACCTATCCTGTTTGTGTGATCATCCATTCATAGGCCTAGGGAAAAGACAGGGAGCTTGATGGGACACTTAGTGGCCGGCATGAGACCTGCAGTCAAAGGCACCCTGTAGGACCTGATCACATGACTTGCAGTCAGAGGCACCCTGTAGGACCTGATCACATGACCTGCAGTCATGATCAGTCAGAGGAGCTGATCACATGTCCTGCAGTCAGAGGGCACCCTGTAGGAGCTGATCATATGTCTCTTGCATGTGAGGGAGGTCCCATGTCTTTTGTCTGTAAGATGAAGGAGAGACAGGAGGTCAGTGGATAGTTGCAACCCTCACTCCACTGATTGGCATGTACAGCTAAGTATGGAATGCCAGAAAACCGAGCAGAAAAAATTTGTTTGATGAGGTCAGTTGTATTATTATAAATTATATTCTCATCACCTCGTCAAGCCTGAGGTCAATATAGTGATGTGCTAGCACTTTGCTAGCAGATCATGCAAAGTAGACATTTTTTAGAGTTATTATTTACTGTTTTAAAACATGTATAATATAACCTAGGGTGTGTAACCTTTTTCATAAATCAAAATCGATTATTTCGACTAAGATAGAAAGTCCAATCGATTTTTCAGGTTTATAGCAACTTGCAAATCGGTTATTAGAAACATTAAATCGATTTTGGTGATTAATGCACTACTAATTTGCCAACGATTACCTATAGGTTATGCTGACTTTTGATATTGGCACAATAAATCACAGTTTCCCGAGTCTTTTACACATTTGTATCAAAAATGGTAATTGTATCATAGCAATAAACATATTTGAAACATCGATCTTAGCAAGCAGATATGTATCAAAAATGTTTGCTAGTATGTTACAAGTGCACTTATCTGATACAATTATGTATAAGCTTGCGGAGATGAATGTTTCAAGTATGTATTTGAAATTAATGGTGTATTGCATGCTTATCAGAATCATACAGTTACACATGTACACGTGAGCTATCACCGGGACTGCGAACGAGGTACATTCCACTGCTACGCCACACCCACTGACGGGAATGATTCAATGGCGGTGGAGGGGAATTATAAGAGTTTCAAGCATTTAAATTTTTCACCGCAAAACATGTTCTTATTTGTTTGCTCGGCGTCACTACCAACGCACTACTATAAGTATGGGCAGGTACAAATAAGATATTTATAATTAGCTGAATTTATTTAGATTTTTTAAAAACGAACATGACTACCGTATTTTTTTTCTAAAGAACAACTAAAGTGTTCCTTTTAAGTACAAAGTGCCCGAAACACGTATAGTTCCCATCCGCCGCCGTTGACAGTTATAATCCATTGTTCGTATACTGTCATTCAGCTAGTGGAACACCGCTCCACGGTTATGAAAAAGCCGCCGACATGTACGATATTCAGAATGTCATGGCCGAACATCTGGAAAAGAGCCCGCCCCAGGTGTACCTAAGTATTTGGACACCTGTCACCTAGGCCTGTGCAAAAGAGTACGTATAGCGCGTAACCCGTTTGTTTACTATAACTGCAGAGGGTGCATGCGAGCGTATTTTAATTGCTGCATGTGCTCACTGCGCGTGCAGTGCCGGGTTCCCAGACTAAGTCTTGATTACATCAACAATGTTTCTTTTTACCGATTAATTAACCCGTTATATTAGTAAGCCTTTGTACAGGTGGGAAAAGCGAAGGTCAAATAAAAAGGGGTAATCGATTTCCTACCGATTTTTGCACATGAGGGAAACGAATATTGACTAATCGCGACTAAGAAAAACAGAATCGGCCGGTTCGACTAAATGAAATTCTGAAATCGGTAACCAGCTATTCTACGAAATGCATAGTCGACCGAATAGGTAATCGCGATTAACCTGTAAAACCTGAAAATCGGTTACACACCCCAATATAACCATCCATTATATAACCATCCATTATGTAACTTAATTTTTTATATTTAATTCTGAACATTTGAATTTTATATTATTCATGATAAAATAATATATATGTATGATCATAAAATCATTATTATTATAATCTTTTGCTGCGAACCAATACTGATACACGTAGTGACAGTAATGTTGTTTTAAGAACGTACGCAGTGATACTACTGAAATAGTATTTATCCGGTTAGTCAGTTGGCATTGAAACATTTCAAGTTTTTTTTTTATGGACCTAATCCCCAGTCCTTCCTAAAGAAACTACCTTTGTGCCAAGGCCGCAGTCAACGGGGTGCTTGGGGGTGCTGAAGCACCCCAAATTTTAGGAGACCTTTTAAGATGAAAAAAGTAGCGGTTTTCTTGTATAACTTGACGTGAAGTTTAACTACATGTACGTTTGAAACTATAACTTTTTATATTAATAGTATAATCATGCGCATAAAAAGTTAATTAATTTTAATTGACTTTTACCCCAACTCATATCGCCACCAGTTCCTGTGAGCTACTGTGCCACTGACAGGGGGACACCGAATCAGCCCAAATTTGATTTTCCTAAGCGTACTTTTGGGTCACAACATTCTGCATGCAACACTGTCCCTATACACTGCAAATAAGCCGGTTGCTAAACACACTCAGTTTAAATCAAGATCTGTTGGTTTTTACTCTTCAAACTGTATTTTGGTTTGAAGTTTGAACCAGTCATTCAGGATTGAAAAAAAAAAAAAAAAAAAACGGTTTGCCAAACGCGATTTGAGCCTAAAGTCGTACATGTATATGCTTTAAATCCCCCCGCATCCGTGATCCATGCATCTCTCCATGTCAAATAGGTTTTTCACGTACAGCTACAAAAGTATTTTTGGGACGTGACCTTGTAGCTTTGAAATATTACACCAATTATATGAACTTGGCTTCAGTGTATGTCTAGCAACACACATGAACAAAAATTCATTATGACCGACCATATGGTCAACTAATCCGGCTCTACCTAGGAAACAATATTTCTTGAGAATTATACAAAACCACAAACCAATACGTTATGTTTAGGATTGGAAATACTGGTTTGAAATCTTGGTTTGGCCTTCAAGCCATCCACACTTTAAACCACTGGATTGAAAAAGTTTGGTTTGACAAATTTTGTAGTGTATAACCATGGTCCAAGAAGATGATAATATCCTCTGCTTTTATTGTGCTATGGCTCTTCAAAACCGAATGCCTGTAACAGGGCAGCCTGTTCTCCTCAACTGGGTTCAACAAAAGGCAGCGACAAAATTCGATAAACATACATGCGGACTGTCGATCTGTATGCCACCACCATGCAGTTCATATGGCAGCAATGATTTCCTAAAAATCAACGGATATCAGTGAACAATGTGTGCTGCATTGCCTGAGAGGGCTAAAAATAGAAATGCTCTTATCTACATGTATATCCCCAATCATTCTTTCATGCATTCATGGCTGAGAATTCGAAGTACACATATGGAGAAATTGCCCATACATAGGCGGACATTTAGCATTTTTTTTCAAATTGATTTTTAAACACATGTACTAAGTACGATAAATCGGTCTGATTGTGAATCTGTAATTTATAGATTTATATCATGAGCCATTCTTGTACAAAAATCAAGACAAAAAATTAATTTCTACCGCACTAATTTATTCGTGAAGTAGATACGTTACGTAACATTTATTAACAATTATGTCATTTATCAATAATGTTTTTAATTAATGGCCTAGCTCACGAGACGCATACAAAGCCGATGACGTATTACTAATACTAAGTAAGTAAAAGTAATTGTAGCTCCCGTAAACACAGATTGAACACGCACCGCAGATGACCGAAGCCTTAGGGATGATGTCGGCTTCGTCCAAAGTGGCCGTTCCGCAATTACTAGTAGTTCACGACGGGAGACCGAGTCCCAACTCCCAACATGTCATCATATATGCTGATCCGCCATGCATATTTACCCATTCTTTCAATATTGGTGAAGCGTCCGTTGTGCACGTCACGCCACCAGCACTTTTTATGCCACCTTTCTATGCAGCAATACATTATTGCCATGAAGCCTCGATCGCGATCATCGTGCGGGCAACATATCGTAAAAGCAGAGATAATATAAAGCGATACTTCCTATGATATATGCTATTACATTTATAGTTTCTCTTAGCCCCTTCCGTAGTCAATCATCGACTCAATGTGATATGGGTGGGCGGACCGGCAGCGTGGGCGTTTCTCTAGAGCCGAACACATTGGCAAGCTAGAACCCGTATCTTAAACGTTTATTTCATGTCAAGATATCGAACTTCTTATAGGTTAATACATTTACCGTAGTGATCAGGTCGACGGGTCATGCTGCCCTTCCCCATCACTGAGTTACGTTTACAAATTAATTGACAATAACCACAAAGTCCCTGCTGCGCTTCTTCCTCATCGGATGGCTATCACAGTTACAAGCAAGTCTAGTGTCATATGATGAACACCAAACAAAACAAAAAAAGATAAGTGCCTAAGTAGCATCATAGATACATGATGGTAGCACATCTCCGTGGAAACAGTTGCAAACAGACATTTAAACAAATTCGCAGCTCCTGATATTGAAACCTAGAGGAAAAAAGTGATGGTTATGCATCAGAACAAATGCCCCTACCATAAAACCAAAGCCCCTCAGCACCATGCACAAAGCACACTCCATCCCCTCCCATTAGGTCGAATGCAAAGCTCAACCAAGGCATCAGGACTAGTGCTTGCCCAACAGGCCCCTGTCATTCATTCCCCCCCCCCCCCCCACCCACACACACACACACATTCTGCACACAGTGTGTGGTTTGTATGACTTATACATGTAACTTCTCTGTATGGTTTCTACTAAAAAGGAGTACAGTGTAGGTGGTACGGCGGTGAAGAGGAAAGACACATGAACACTTAACCTTCAGTACTTACGATAAGTCTAAGTAGATACCATGCAGCCCCAGATCAAGCATAGCCTTGGGGGTGGGGTGGGGGGGGCCAGCTTCCCCCCCCCCCCTCCCCCATGGCATATGAAATGCCACCCCTCTGGCAGCAATTGCCCCCCCCCCCCCCCCCCAGCCACACACGCTTCCGTTGATGATTACATATACCCGCGAGTAGATTACATGTTGTGTCATACGTAAAAAAAAAAGTCCGAATACTTGCTGACAAATGTCAACAAAACGGTGGAGCACAACAGGGCATGTACAAATGTACCCCTTCGACTGCATCCCCTCCTCCCTCCCAGTTTTCGTGTGCCCTCTGGTAAAACCAAAATCATGTAGGTCCAGGGTAGTCCTACATGTACATAAGTACATGTATGCCAGTAGTTAGATAGATGTACACATGTACATGTAGGTCTTGTAGATATGGTAGTCTTAGGTAGGAACATATAAGTCCAGGTACATGTACAGGGTATGTTTATTTTATGTCTAACATCAGATAAGGTTGTGGGTTCCTTTCATGTTTAATTATATTCACAGCACAGAAGGGCAGATGTTACATGTACATGTAGTTTGAAGGGAATACATGTAGACAAAAGACAAGTAATTTTCAGTACTCAGGTAGGTACATGTAGGTCTATGTAGGTCCATGTAAGGGTTTATGTAGGGTATAGGTCTATGTAGGTCCATGTAAGGGTTCATGCAGGGTAGGCCTATGTAAGTACATGTAGGGTGAACTGCAGGGTAGGCCTAAGGTCCATGTAGGGTAGGCCTATGTAGGTCCATGTAGGGTAGGCCTATGTAGGTCCATGTAAGGGTTCATGCAGGGTAGGCCTATGTAAGTACATGTAGGGTGAACTGCAGGGTAGGCCTAAGGTCCATGTAGGGTAGGCCTATGTAGGTCCATGTAAGGGTTCATGTAGGGTAGGCCTATGTAGGTCCATGTAAGGGTTCATGCAGGGTAGGCCTATGTAGGTCCATGTAAGGGTTCATGTAGGGTAGGCCTATGTAGGTCCATGTAGGAGGTAGGTCTACATGTAGCTTCAGGGCAGGCAAGGTAGATGGGCCTCTAACATCAGATAAGGTTGTGGGTTCCCCTTTCAAGTTTATTATATTCACAGCACAGACCATGGGCAGATCTTAGGATTAAAAGTAGGTACATGTACATGTATGACAAAAGCCTTCAGTATTCTGGTACATGTACATAGGAGCATGTATGGGCTGGGTTTTTTTTTAAAGTATGATGTATAGGCTGATGTATGGGGTATGGTGTATAAGCTGGTGTATGGTGTATAAGCTAGTGTATGGGGTATGGTGTACAGGCTGGGGTATGGTGTATAGGCTGGTGTATGGTGTACAGGCTGGTGTATGGTGTACAGGCTGGTGTATGGTGTACAGGCTGGTGTATGGTGTACAGGCTGGTGTATGGTGTACAGGCTAGTGTATGGTGTACAGGCTGGTGTATGGTGTATAGGCTGGTGTATGGTGTACAGGCTGGTGTATGGTGTATAGGCTGGTGTATGGGCAAACACAACATGCAAACACCAGCACACACCAGCACACACCAACCTTCAAAGTCGCAGTAGCCTGCCTCCTTGTAGTCTTTGCAGATGTCAGGTTGGTACTCCCAACGAACAGTACAGGGGACCTTTCCTAGGGGAGGGAAAAATGGCCCCTACATGTAGAATGCTGTCTGCACATTATCCCGCAATGGATCCCCTACGAAAAAATCTTGGCATGACATGTTCTTTGCATGATATGTTTTTGCAAGTGTTCCAGTTTTTCTAGAGCACTGTTGAACATGCTTACATGTACATGTATGTCATTAAACTGCAGGCATATCACTCTTCTAACTTGCACAGGATGAATAGTTTCTAAAAAGCGATTCCCCGATGAGGCATGCACGCTAATATGCTAAGGGGTGTGCCACTTTATAACTTCTCTGGGGAACAAGTTTTAGAAACTCTTCAACTTGTAAAAGTTAGAAGAGTGATATGCCTGCAATTGAATGACATAAGCATGTTCAACAGTGCTCTAGAAAAACTGGAACACATGCGACAACATATCACACATGAATTTGGAACATGTATGCCAAGATTTTTTTGTAGGGGAAGGTGTGCCCATTATGGTGTGCTCCTTTTAAAGTGTGCTCATTAAGGTGTGCTCCTTTTAAAGCGTGCCCATTGAGGTGTGCTCCTTTTAAAGTATGCCCTTTAAGGTGTGCTCCTTTTAAAGTGTGTGACATTTTCTGTACAGTTCATGTTCATGCATCGTGTGCTTGCTACCATACATTGCAGACACACACACACAAATACACACACACACACACACACACACACACACACACACAACACTCATGGAATCGTACAATTGTAAGCCACAATGTTTGGCCTCATCACATCTGCTACCACCTCCCTTGACCACACCCACCCGCTGGCTGCACTCCCTTGTGAGGTCTCCCTCCCCTTGCGGCCTCGAAGTACTCGGTGTAGTTGTGTCCTCTGTATATGTTGTCCTCCATACTATATATGGAAAACAAACAATATTAATTAATCATCATACAACAGACTATGAGTTTTGCAGCATAGTAGGAGGACATGAATCACCATGGCAACTAGACATATACAAATAAAAATTTGTTCTGGAGAATAATGCTGATATTGGTGTCTTTACAGGGTTAAAACTCGTGTCACTAAAGGGCTAATATCACTGTATCTGACTGGCTTATAAAGGGTTACTGCAAGTGGTGACCAGTGCCCAGACCTGGTTCAAATTCTGTGCCTTCTCCATGACACCCCACTGGTCCCTGTTCTGTTCTGTGTCCATCTCCAAGGTGAGGGTGGCCTCCATGTCATGCCTCCCTCTCAGACTTAGTATGTGTGGGTCACCTTGCTGAGTTTGTCCTTATCTTTGTCACTGAACACTCCTCTGATGAAGGAAAGTGGAAGGAGAGGATCAAAGAAGGAGGGAAGAGGCGAGGATGGAGGGAGGTAAGAGGCGAGGGAGGGAGGGAGGGAGGGAGGGAGGGAGGGAGGGAGGGAGGGAGGGAGGGAGGGAGGGAGGGAGGGAGGGAGGGAGGGAGGGAGGGAGGGAGGGAGGGAGGGAGGGAGGGAGGGAGGGAGGGAGGGAGGGAGGGAGGGAGGGAGGGAGGGAGGGAGGGAGGGAGGGAGGGAGGGAGGGAGGGAGGGAGGGAGGGAGGGAGGGAGGGAGGGAGGGAGGGAGGGAGGGAGGGAGGGAGGGAGGGAGGGAGGGAGGGAGGGAGGGAGGGAGGGAGGGAGGGAGGGAGGGAGGGAGGGAGGGAGGGAGGGAGGGAGGGAGGGAGGGAGGGAGGGAGGGAGGGAGGGAGGGAGGGAGGGAGGGAGGGAGGGAGGGAGGGAGGGAGGGAGGGAGGGAGGGAGGGAGGGAGGGAGGGAGGGAGGGAGGGAGGGAGGGAGTGGGTAAATAGAGCTTGCCATTGGTGAGCATTGATAGCTGGAGTTTGAGTTGTGTACTGTGGAAAACAATGCAGAATGTCATCAAAACTAGCCAATTACATTCATGTGAGTATGCACAAGGTAACAAGAACTGATTCTTAGCATACATATACATGTATATACTGACTAACAGATTCATAGCCACTCACACAACAACACACGCACACACAGTTACGCATACATACTCACACACATGCTCACACACACAATCACACACACATATGCTCACACACACGCTGTCAGCTGTGGGGTATCTACCATAGGATTCATTTCTTAGGTGCTTACTTGCCATGGAGTACTTCATAGCTGTGTGCAATAGGGATCACCCCAACTCCATACACTGTAGCTGTTAGGTGTCTGCCATAGAATTGAGTTCATAGCTGTTAACTTAGGGTTTGTGATTCTTCATGCATCGCTTATTGCCGAGTTCACTCCATACATGGGCCAGGGGTATTCCGTCGCTGCCTGCCGTAGAGTCCAGAGTATAGTACCATGCAGCTTTATAGCTGTCTGTCTGCAATAGGGTCCGTGCACTCCCGTACCTCCGTAGTAGTTAGCTGTGGCCTGTGGGGTAGTAGGCTTCAGTTCTGCCATAGAATCCAGTCCACGGGCAGACTTCCAGGTCTTTAACCTGCATGTCATATCCTCGTGGGATTGATCTTCGATATCGTCGTCTTCGTACCGTTCGAAATCGTCCGCGGAAGTACCGAACCTACAGCAGATTATCCGGTTAATAAGTTATTTTGCACGTTAAGTTGTTGTGTACATTATAGTGGTGGGTGGGGTCGTGGTTATAGAATACATATTATCTTTAATAACTACATGTACTTACAGAACAGCTCGGTCTGGGCACGGCTAACTGACGAAAGAGTAGCACGTGATATTATGCGTTTTGGATTTGGGGTGTATCTCACTAACCATTCAAGGGAAGCGCGATTTGAAGGCCCTAAGCTCTGAAAAAATGATGAAAAATAAGTGCATTGATTACTCTCATATAATCCGGTGGCACCTAAGGAAAATATCATTTGGTTGGGAAACTATTGATGACTGAATAAGTAAATGAGATAAAATGAATGGACATTGGAAACCTTGCATAATTAATGTGGAAGTGCGGATATAGGTACCTACGGTGCGTGAAAGTACTCAAAATATGCTAAATAGTCCCCACATAGCAAATCCGAGAGCACCTAGTCAATATAATTTTTATTTCTGCAGTTAGCTGCAGTTTACTGAATGCGTCCATACATTTTCTATGGACATTGAATTACGCAATGACCGAATACCGCGTAATCCTTTTGACCGCCAATTTCTCGATATGTGGGATGTAGGATTGGTGGTGCAAAAAGCAAGGAAACAAGGTACAGTGTGTTAAAGTGAGGTTTGGTAGGATCGATCCTACAACTTACAGTCCTGAATTTGCAAATGAAGAAGCCTATTTGCAAATGTAGGACTGTTATAGTTGTAGGATCGTACCAAACCTCACTTTAACATACTATACCTTGTTTCCTTGCTTTTTGCACCACCAATCCTACATCCCACCAATCACTTTCTCGATAGAGAAGTTTTTGATTTACTTGTTCCCCTAATTTTTTTTTTCTCCGCCAGGAGTGTTCAGTCAATATAATATATGGCTTAGTGTATTCGTTGCAATGCACAGGACGCTTAGATTCCTCGTATCAGTATCGGGTATTAAATCTGAGTATATAGGCCTCTTTTTAATATTATTGATAGGCGGCATAGGCCTACCTATATCTTAAACTCAGAGTTCTCCTTGTTAACGGGCCGTTTTCTTTGGCTTGGTCACCTTTCCTGAATTAGAATAGAACCGCCTGTTGTAAACGTGTCTGCAGCTGCGTATATGCGTAGCCTGGCAACAGTAAATTAAGACGCGTGTGTGACGTCATATTACATACTGCTAGGCAACCGTCACCGATAATGAATTGCACCTGGTCGTGCTATTTCACGGCATTTCATCACCAGCTAACAACTGTAGGTCGTATTTGTATGAAAGGGCACATTTGGAAATCAAATGCAACTTTTTGAAGCTACATGTAATCTCGTCTTCGTACGACGTTCCTGTCGCGAGTTATATACGTGATGAACGGAAGGAGGAGGAGATGAACAAAAATTAAATGGCGGAATTTTGGTACCGACTTGTCACTCCACGTAAACGGCACTGTTTAGCGAAGCTCACGTTATATGTGCATATCTGTCATGTTTGGGATGGATTATATGCGAGCTGACGAGTAAAGGCAACGCTTCGTTACCGTTTTATAACGCTCGATCGAAAACCACGCCCACGAATCCAATCCTACATATTCCCATTCCGATTCCCATTCAACGCAATGAGCCATCATAGTTTCGAATGAATGTAATTACGTTTGCTCAGAGAGGCAGTGAAGAAGCAAGTCAAAACAGAGGCATCACAAGGTAAAAGAAGGAGATGATGATTTCCTAAACTTTCTAGATGGTTTTCTACCCTCGTGGTTGGTTCTTTTTAGGTATCTTTTAAACTTTGGGCTGTGTACAATAACAAAAGCGCGCGAAAGCGAAGTACAATTTTTATGTCAACTACTGTGGCAGCAGGCAGCATGATCAGGCACGAAAGATAGCGTCAGGGCAAGCACAGTGAATGTACATGTATGGGTACGTAGTGGTGGTTTCAAGACAACCAGTTTTATAATCGTAAAGATCAATAGCTTCAAACGCAAAATTAAACTACGCTTAAAATACCTCCCGCCTTTCGACAATTCGTGTACCTTTAGGGTTCAAGGAAATCGGCCCCAAAAAGAAGAAGGAAGGTGGATGGGGTACGTGGAAGGATTGGAAAATCTCTTTACTTAGTGATAGCTAACTTACACCCCTCAATATGCGAGGGGTGTAAGTTAGGTTATCAAAGAAGGGAGGTTGTCAAAGATGCATAAGGCAAAAACGCCAATGCACTAACCTGACTGTCTCCATTGACATTGACATCTGCATGAAAGCCAGGAGAGCTAGGTACCATCTAGAGCAGCAACTTAGTGAAGTTACTGTTGTGCAGACACTTCATCCTCCAGGTAGTTATTTTGGTATGCTTTTAAGTGATTTTGTTTAGGCAGTAAACGATGTTTAATGTTTTGATGAAGGGCGAATGGTCGTGCACCACCCTTCCAGCTTAGATGGGGCATGGGAAGCATCCCTATAGTGTGTTGAAAGAGGGCTTTGTCTAAGGTTAGCAGGTCAAGCCCGCCTCTCTGTCTGCAACCCTTCCCTCTAAACAACCTATCCACAAATTAGCTCTGTCTTGTTCCAGGTATTGTGTGCTGCTCTATATAAATGGTGTTCTTGGGAAAGCAACCATTCAGTCTCATACATGTAGCCTGCCAGTAGATTATAATGACGTCATACGCGAGCGAAACGATGATAATCGATTTGCAATGTATTGCATCTCCAATCCCGTTCCGTAAGGTTAATCTATGCACACACACACACACACACACACACACACACACACACACACACACACACACACACACACACACACACACACACACACACACACACACACACACACACACACACACACACACACACACGCACGCACACACACTTACACACACGCACACACGCACACGCACACGCACACATTCCACCGTTACATATTAAATATATATAGATTAGTTGCATTAAAAGAATATACAATACACACATACCGCTGTTTCGCTCATACTTAAACTTACAAAAATGGTTGTGTATGCACTTCCAAAAAATAAAAATGGTGCTGGTAGTTGTATTGCACTGGAAGATCCATCATCCGACGTAGGCAACAGAGTATCACCAACTGCTGATCCATACGAGTAGAATGAGCTCAGCGGGATTGCAGCTCCAAATGGAGTGCACAGCATCAATAATAAACCACATACATGTACTGCCATAGAGTTAGCCGACCTGTAAATGCAATTAATATTCACCGGTATGCGCGATATCTATAAGTATGCCGTAATCAGTTATCTGATTGTAGAAAAAATTCTTACTTATAGAAAACTATAGCTTAAGGTTTCAAATTGTTAGCATCTTAAGAAAGTGGTGGGTAAGTAAATGTTAGCACAAATACTGATATACCGATGATCCGTATGAAATGTATATCGTACACATTCTCCGACTAAAAAGTCATTCAGAACGCAGATATAGCTCTTCCCTATTTCACTATGGTGGCAATAGCGCAGAGGTCAGCGATGCAAAATTGTATCCAAATAGCTGTTGCGAGCACAAAGGTCAGTTATATTACAAAGTTCGCAAACAAGGCTCCACCCGCCTCCCGCTCCTGTTTAGTAACAACCACCTTTCTGAATTTATATCTCTAGTCGTTTTAAAATCGTGTCACAAATCATGTTTATTCACTGCATTTCATGATCGCCCAGTTTATTCACACACACACTCACACACACTCACACACTCACACACACACACACACACACACACACACACACACACACACACACACACACACACGCACGCACACGTGTACACACCAAAAAAAAACCTTTGCCAGATCAACAAGCACAGTAAAACCTGACACTTCAAGTCTTGATCTGCATGAGAACCGCCGACCTATGTAAGTGGCTGTTATTCGAATACACTGCATGCAGTTAAACCTGGATGGATGAGGCAGGGAGGGGACGGCACGCTTTTGGAACTGGATAAACTACTGCATTCAACATTATACTGGCTAGTGCTTGATTCTTTACGCTGTTGCCGAACACTGCCCAGCGCCAATTCCCTCCCGCCCCCCATTGCACATAGTATATTATACACGCATGCATCCAGGCACATTTAAAAAGGTTTCACATGCACTCACCGCTGTAGACTGAATCGTGAACGGTAGTTTCTTGCATTAATTCTGCAACGCTGTGCTTTATATAAACTCCGAATGCATCCTGCATCACTATAAAATAATCTGCATGCAATACAAGGTAGGATAATATGAATCCCAATACATGCAACCAGTACGACTTTATAATGGGAGCTGCATGAAATTCGCAAAGTAGACGCTATTTTATAATTAGCTAGGCTAAGCTTGCTTCAAGGCACTGATCGGCGGTTCTTTGCTCACACATGACACATCGCAAAGGCACCACAATGCTGCGTTGCTAAATGTGACCTACAGCGCGCGTCAGGGTTGCCCCATCCTTCCTGGAAACAGCCGGATGTGCTTCTCCTCAGATAATATCTCAACGCCATTTTAAAATAGCAATGAGCAACTTCTGTTATGATCAGTGCCATGTTCTTACATTTAAATGTGATGTTTTGTTAGGTGCCACACCAACAGATGTCATATTTGGCGGCTTAAAATGGTCGGTTGGCCGGATATTTCTAGCACTCAGCACTCTTTTCTTTTTTTTTTTGACTGGAAAAAAAATAGTATCAGAAAGCTCACCCATTTGGAATGGTGCTTTATAAATAGCCTCTCCCCTGTTACATGAAAATGTCGAACGGGTACATAGTTTTTGATGTGGTAAATGCCCTCGGGTACACTTTTTTCAGGGTCATGTTTCCCACCACCTTGAGTATTACTGAATGAGTTCTAAAACTATAGGAGGGTACGTAAATTCCCTTTTTCAAACAAGCCAAAGCTTCTATTGCCCTCAGTATAAGTTACAAGACATTTTCGCTCGCGGTAGGCAGGGGGCGTGGTCCGCTCATCCTAAGTGCCAGCGAAGGCAGGTTTTGCAATTTCTACCAAAACATCCAGTCTGTACCTGTTTGCACATTTCATAACCTTGCACTGCATATCACTTCAACCATGAGAGTTAATTTATTACATGTATTTAACTTATAGAGCCACAATTTTAAAGCATTTTCACAAAGTTTCATACAGTTTTTACGCATTTATTGTAACGCTCTAGAAGGAATATATATATATATATATATATAATTATATATAATTATATATATTTATTTATATATATATATATATATATATATATATATATATATATATATGGGACAGTTTCCGACAAAATGGCCCTTCGTATATATATATAAAATGTTATAAAAATGCTTCTCTTTTGAATTGCTATATCTTCCTAACGGTTAATGCTATCAACTTCCTATTTTCAACACTTCATACTACACCATTTCCCTATGGTATAATACATTTTGGAGTCTTGCACTTGCTCCGTGCCAGTATTGCAACGTTCGATACCCCATCGGGCTCAAATCCGCCATAACTTTAGGTAGGAGTAATCAATTCGCCTCAAATTCGGTTTGTAGGTACAGAGGTCCTATACCTATCGATTTGTTCTGTTCGTTAATTTTTATGTCATCCGTTATGGAGATACAGCGGCGCAAAGTTGGTACAAGTTTCCCGCTCGAATCGCGCCGTTGCATGTGCATGAACCGCTTCCATTCACCGAAGTACATGAATATTCAACTATTTCCTGTGGGTTGGGACTTTATTAACCTAGCCACACCTACAAAGCAGGATACGATTTATTTATCGACAAAAGACGGTGAGTATTGAAATCAGAATGTTTTTAATACAATGTTGCCTATGATAGACAGTTGTTATTCGTTATCTTCTGTGTAGATAAACGATATGGCGAAGTCTGACGACGAGCTCGTCGTGTATCATTCAGCGGACGAGTTCGAATGGTACGATAATTTGGACGTGGATGAGGAGATTGAGAACGGTGGTGACAATGGCGACGGTGAATATGGAAGTGATGATTTCGACGGCATTTATAGCGATGTCTGTGAAGGTGGAATCAACGATGGTGAAAGCGACGGAGATGACGGTGATGGTGAAAGTGATGATGGTGGAGGTGATAGCGATAAGGGCAGTGATGATGATAGCAGGAGCGAGTGTGATGGTGATAGCGGAAGCGACTGTGATGGTGATGGTGATGGTGATGATGTCAGCGAGGGCCCAGGTGGTGTACCAGCTAGAATAGCACGGGGACAGTGTCACCCCTGTCGCATGCTGAATGCCTACCTCACTAAAGGAGGGTGCTGCAAAGACAGCTGTGTATTGAAGTACGGTGACTTGCCCAAAAGACGAGCACTTACATTATCCAGATTGGACAAGAAAACCAGAAAGGCTGTTATTTATGGAATGCTAGCTATGATTCGGAACAAATCTGGTTCTCGAAATACATTCCAGTATCGCCTTGACTGGTCTAGTCCTGTCTGCAGGGATGCTTTCTGTGCCGTCATTGGCACAAGTTACCGTACATTGAAGCGCTGGCAGCAGCAGGTGTGCTCTGACTCTGATGTTGAGCCCCATCCCCATGGTAACTGTGGCAGGGCTCCTCGCCATGCCCTCTCTCGTTTGGACAAGACAATGGTGGTCAGATTTATAGAGAACTATGCTGGCATAAATGCCCTCCCTGACCCTGGTCGTTTGCAAGGGACGATCAGAGACTATGTTCTGGAGAGTGGCAAAACACTAAAGTCTGTGTATGCCGAGTATTGCAAGGCCATGGAGTCCCTGTCCAGGAGCACACCAGCACCACAGCAACTTTGCCCTTACCGACTTACCAGTCAGCTGAAGCGGCAGTACACCTTGCTCAACGTTCCTCCGGCTCCTCCAACACCCCCTGCTGCACGTGTGGTGAAGTACGTGTCATTTATTAGACTGTGGCGAAGATACTGTTCTAACATCAAGATCCAACCTGCACGCAGCGATCTGTGCGACAAGTGTGATCAGATGTTGGTCACTTTGAGGCACAGCCTTTCTGATGAGCAGCGCAAAACAATAAATGTCAATTACAACCAGCACCTCATTAAGGCCAAGGCATTTCGTGACGCCTACAATGCAAACATTGAGGAGGCTGAGAAGGAATGGGGAAGGAAGAGACAGAAGGAGCGTGACCAGATCCTGGGTCACTTGGAATCCAGGGCCCTGATGGTTCCCTTCACCTCACAAGCCCTGCACCTGGACATGCAGATGCAGTACTCCTTTGACTACTGCCAGCAGGTGTCACTGCCCTACAGCTCACAACAAAGGGGCACTTTTTATTTCAGGACACCTCGCAAGGTCCAGGTGTTTGGTGTGTGTTGTGAGCCGCTGTGCCGCCAGGTGTTCTTCCTAATTGATGAGGCTGAGCAGGCCGGCAAGGGTGCTGTGGTGGTGGTCAGCCTGGTGCATGCATTCTTCCACCTACATGGACTGGGAGAGAGGCGTGTAACACTTCAGGCCGACAACTGTGTGGGCCAGAACAAGAACACCACCATGATGTGGTACCTGGCCTGGCGGGTGATCACTGGACAACATGACACCATCCAGCTGAACTTCATGCTACCTGGGCACACAAAGTTTCGACCCGATTCCTACTTTGGCCTGTTCAAGAAGTACTACCGAAGACAGGACCATGTAGATGATATGGATGACCTAGCTGACTGTGTCCGGCAGTGTGGCCAGAACGTCACTTGTGTGCCACAACTGTACCAGGACTGGCAGTACCATGACTGGAATGCCTTCTTGGGCCAGTGGTTTGGGCCTCTGGTTGGCTTTGGCCGCTACCATACATTTGAGTTTGACCGAGAACACCCTGGTGTCATGAAAATGAAGACCTTGCCATCGGACACAAACCCCACCGAGGTAACCATGCTGAGGGCTGGAGTGGCCATAAAGGACATACAGGAGGCTTATCAGAACCAAGTGATGCCACCTGTTATTAGCCCCAATGGATTGTCCCTGATGCGGTCACTGTACCTGTATGAGAAGGTGAGGGAATACATTCGTGACCCAAAGAAGAGGGACAGGGTATGTCCAAAGCCTACACCAGGCACTGCTATCAACTCTTCCGAAACACCTGGAGTTCCAGACAGTGACCAACCAGGTCCTTCTAATGCCATTCCTGACCCACCTACTGTTGAGGGCCAGGAGTCTGCAGATGACACTCACAGTGATATGCAAGACGAAGGCAATAGCTGTGTTTCTGGCAGGAGGAAACGCAGATCCAGGTCTGAACTAATCCTTGCCTTCCAGTGCACTGTATGTGGCAATAAGTATGCCAGTAGCTCAGCCCTGTCCCTGCACAAAAAGAACACAGCTCACAAGCAGCCTGCTGTTCCAGGTGATGAACACCGTGATGTCACTAAGGCGGACAATGCCAGTGTTGACGAAGGAAGCCAGGGTCCACCCTGCAAGCGCAGGCGTAGGAAAAAATCTGAAATTGATAGAAAGTTTTCCTGTTCCCAGTGTCCCTTGAAATATGGCACTCAAACTGCATTGCATACTCACATTAAGCACACCCACAATGGTACATGACTAGCAATCTAAAGGGACCTCCTCCTCCTGGATCCATGTTCATCACACATGGTGAGGTGCTCTGTGTTTCTATATCTGTTACATCATCACCATGTTCAAAAATTGGTGTCACCACACACATGTACACCAGTGTACCAGTGTCACTATTTACACCGTGCACAGAGTCCCAGTGTACCAGTGTCACTATTTACACTGTGCACAGAGTCTGTTGTGGTGACATGTACCCAGTGTACCAGTGTCACTATTTACACCGTGCATAGAGTCTGTTGTGGTGACATGTACGCTGCAGTGTACCAGTGTCACTATTTACACCGTGCACAGAGTCTGTTGTGGTGACATGTACCCAGTGTACCAGTGTCACTATTTACACTGTGCACAGAGTCTGTTGTGGTGACATGTACGCTGCAGTGTACCAGTGTCACTATTTACACCGTGCACAGAGTCTGTTGTGGTGACATGTACCCAGTGTACCAGTGTCACTATTTACACCGTGCACAGAGTCTGTTGTGGTGACATGTACCCAGTGTAAAAGTGTACCAGTGTCACTATTTACATCCTGCACACAGTCTGTTGTGGTGACATGTACCCAGTGTACCAGTGTCACTATTTACACCGTGCACAGAATCTGTTGTGGTGACATGTACCCAGTGTACCAGTGTCACTATTTACACCGTGCATAGAGTCTGTTGTGGTGACATGTACCCAGTGTACCAGTGTCACTATTTACACCGTGCACAGAGTCTGTTGTGGTGACATGTACCCAGTGTAAAAGTGTACCAGTGTCACTATTTACACCCTGCACACAGTCTGTTGTGGTGACATGTACCCAGTGTACCAGTGTCACTATTTACACCGTGCACAGAGTCTGTTGTGGTGACATGTACCCAGTGTACCAGTGTCACTATTTACACCATGCACAGAGTCTGTTGTGGTGACATGTACATGTACATGTACCCAGTGTACCAGTGTCACTATTTACACCGTGCACAGAGTCTGTTGTGGTGACATGTACCTAGTGTACCAGTGTACCAGTGTCACTATTTACACTGTGCACAGAGTCTGTTGTGGTGACATGTACCGAGTGTACCAGTGTACCAGTGTCACTATTTACATCGTGCACAGAGTCTGTTGTGGTGACATGTACCCAGTGTACCAGTGTCACTATTTACACCGTGCACAGAGTCTGTTGTGGTGACATGTACCTAGTGTACCAGTGTACCAGTGTCACTATTTACACCGTGCATAGAGTCTGTTGTGGTGACATGTACCCAGTGTACCAGTGTACCAGTGTCACTATTTACACTGTGCACAGAGTCTGTTGTGGTGACATGTACCCAGTGTACCAGTGTACCAGTGTCACTATTTACACCGTGCACAGAGTCTGTTGTGGTGACATGTACCCAGTGTACCAGTGTCACTATTTACACCATGCACAGAGTCTGTTGTGGTGACATGTACCCAGTGTACCAGTGTCACTATTTACACCGTGCACAGTCTGTTGTGGTGACATGTACCCAGTGTACCAGTGTCACTATTTACACTGGTCACAGAGTCTGTTGTGGTGACATGTACCCAGTGTACCAGTGTCACTATTTACACCGTGCATAGAGTCTGTTGTGGTGACATGTACCCAGTGTACCAGTGTCACTATTTACACCGTGCACAGAGTCTGTTGTGGTGACATGTACCCAGTGTACCAGTGTCACTATTTACACCGTGCACAGTCTGTTGTGGTGACATGTACCCAGTGTACCAGTGTCACTATTTACACTGGTCACAGATTCTGTTGTGGTGACATGTACCCAGTGTACCAGTGTCACTATTTACACCGTGCATAGAGTCTGTTGTGGTGACATGTACCCAGTGTACCAGTGTCACTATTTACACCGTGCACAGAGTCTGTTGTGGTGACATGTACCCAGTGTACCAGTGTCACTATTTACATCGTGCACAGAGTCTGTTGTGGTGACATGTACCCAGTGTACCAGTGTCACTATTTACACCGTGCACAGAGTCTGTTGTGGTGACATGTACATGTACATGTACCCAGTGTACCAGTGTCACTATTTACACCGTGCACAGAGTCTGTTGTGGTGACATGTACCCAGTGTACCAGTGTCACTATTTACACTGTGCACAGAGTCTGTTGTGGTGACATGTTCATGTACCCAGTGTACTAGTGTCACTATTTACACCGTGCACAGAGTCTGTTGTGGTGATATATACCCAGTGTACAAGTGTCACTATTTACACCGTGCACAGAGTCTGTTGTGGTGACATGTACCCAGTGTACCTGTGTCACTATTTACACCGTGCACAGAGTCTGTTGTGGTGACATGTACCCAGTGCACCTGTGTCACTATTTACACTGTGCACAGAGTCTGTTGTGGTGACATGTACCCAGTGTACCAGTGTCACTATTTACACCGTGCACACAGTCTGTTGTGGTGACATGTACCCAGTGTACCAGTGTACCAGTTTCACTATTTACACCGTGCACAGAGTCTGTTGTGGTGACATATACCCAGTGTACCAGTGTCACTATTTACACCGTGCACAGAGTCTGTTGTGGTGACATGTACCCAGTGTACCAGTGTCACTATTTACACTGTGCACAGGGTCTGTTGTGGTGACATGTACATGTACATGTACCCAGTGTACCAGTGTCACTATTTACACCGTGCACAGAGTCTGTTGTGGTGACATGTACCCAGTGTACCAGTGTCACTATTTACACTGTGCACAGAGTCTGTTGTGGTGACATGTTCATGTACCCAGTGTACTAGTGTCACTATTTACACCGTGCACAGAGTCTGTTGTGGTGATATATACCCAGTGTACAAGTGTCACTATTTACACCGTGCACAGAGTCTGTTGTGGTGACATGTACCCAGTGTACCAGTGTCACTATTTACACCGTGCACAGAGTCTGTTGTGGTGACATGTACCCAGTGTACCAGTGTCACTGTTTACACCGTGCACACAGTCTGTTGTGGTGACATGTACTCAGTGTACCAGTGTACCAGTGTCACTATTTACACCGTGCACAGAGTCTGTTGTGGTGACATATACCCAGTGTACCAGTGTCACTATTTACACCGTGCACAGAGTCTGTTGTGGTGACATGTACCCAGTGTACCAGTGTCACTATTTACACCATGCACAGAGTCTGTTGTGGTGACATGTACCCAGTGTACCAGTGTCACTATTTACACCGTGCACAGAGTCTGTTGTGGTGACATGTACCCAGTGTACCAGTGTCACTATTTACACCATGCACAGAGTCTGTTGTGGTGACATGTACCCAGTGTACCAGTGTCACTATTTACACCGTGCACAGAGTCTGTTGTGGTGACATGTACCCAGTGTACCAGTGTCACTATTTACACCGTGCACAGTCTGTTGTGGTGACATGTACCCAGTGTACCAGTTTCACTATTTACACCGTGCACAGAGTCTGTTGTGGTGACATGTACCCATGTAGTGTACCAGTGTCACTATTTACACCGTGCACAGAGTCTGTTGTGGTGACATGTACCCAGTGTACCAGTGTCACTATTTACACCGTGCACAGAGTCTGTTGTGGTGACATGTACCCAGCGTACCAGTGTCACTATTTACACCGTGCACAGAGTCTGTTGTGGTGACATGTACCCAGTGTACCAGTGTCACTATTTACACCGTGCACAGAGTCTGTTGTGGTGACATGTACCCAGCGTACCAGTGTCACTATTTACACCGTGCACAGAGTCTGTTGTGGTGACATGTACCCAGTGTACCAGTGTCACTATTTACACCGTGCACAGAGTCTGTTGTGGTGACATGTACCCAGTGTACCAGTGTCACTATTTACACCGTGCACAGAGTCTGTTGTGGTGACATGTACCCAGTGTACCAGTGTCACTATTTACACCGTGCACAGAGTCTGTTGTGGTGACATGTACCCAGTGTACCAGTGTCACTATTTACACCGTGCACAGAGTCTGTTGTGGTGACATGTACCCAGTGTACCAGTGTCACTATTTACACCGTGCACAGAGTCTGTTGTGGTGACATGTACCCAGTGTACCAGTGTCACTATTTACACCGTGCACAGAGTCTGTTGTGGTGACATGTACCCAGTGTACCAGTGTCACTATTTACACCGTGCATAGAGTCTGTTGTGGTGACATGTACCCAGTGTACCAGTGTCACTATTTACACCGTGCACAGAGTCTGTTGTGGTGACATGTACCCAGTGTACCAGTGTCACTATTTACACCGTGCATAGAGTCTGTTGTGGTGACATGTACCCAGTGTACCAGTGTCACTATTTACACCGTGCACAGAGTCTGGTGTTTTTGTTTTATGGTATACATGTACATGTTGATTCTGTAAAAAAGGTTCTTCTAAGAACTCGCCACATAGTTGTGTGGCATTTTACAATTACAAATGATGTCACCTTTATTCTGCACTACAAATGAACAGAATGTATACATGTAAATGGATTTGGGTAATGTGTTTGTAGACCACTGTATAAAAGTGTATAGGATGCTTAGGATTACCTACATGTAGGACATGCATTGTTGTTTTTTTTAAATGCATGAGATGGTATGAATTTTGGATGATAACAATAGGGGGAGGTTGTTGTGGATAGATGTAGAGAAACCTAAGTTCTATGAATACTATAATATTGGACCATGTACATACATTGTTGGATGTTTAAAAGTGACTCTGATGAATTTTCCCAGCTTATGTGTACATGTACTTATCCTCCATGGAAAAGAATTGTCAAAATTGCTATTGCTGGGTGATATTATAGCAATAAGATATGAAATGGCTGGATCAATAGTACATGTAGATGTGCAGATGTTTTTGTCACTGCTATGTATTTAAGGGTGTGTCTTCAATGTTCTGGAGCTGATCCAACCTTCTGGGTCCCCTCCTCCTTCGCCAACCTCTCCTTGGCTGCTCACCCCTTTGTGGCTGAGTCAAAGGCTCACTCCATGGTTGTTCCCATTCAGTCTGGCATCTCCATGACTGAGCACTCTGGGGCTGACAGAGCCACCATGGTGGATATGTCCACCATGGTGGTGGCTGATAGTTACCTGCTGGCAACAAATTCACGTTAGAAACATAAATTGAGGATGTTGTGTACATGTATTACTTTGTGGTAGGAAAGAAGGTACATGTAGGCCTGACGGCAGGGGAGGAGGTAGGCCTGACGGCAGGGGAAGAGGTAGGCCTGCAAGCAGGGGAGGAGGTAGGCTTGACGGCAGGGGAGGAGGTAGGCTTGACGGCAGGGGAGGAGGTAGGCTTGACGGCAGGGGAGGAGGTAGGCCTGACGGCAGGGGAGGAGGTAGGCCTGACGGCAGGGGAGGAGGTAGGCTTGACGGCAGGGGAGGAGGTAGGCTTGACGGCAGGGGAGGAGCCTGGACCAGTGGCAAGGGAGTAGCTTGGACCACAGGCTGGGTAGTACATGTACATGTAGCTTGGACTGCAGGCTGGGTAGTACATGTACATGTAGCTTGGACTGCAGGCTGGGTAGTACATGTACATGTAGCTTGGACTGCAGGCTGGGTAGTACATGTACATGTAGCTTGGACTGCAGGCTGGGTAGTAGCTTGGACTACAGGCTGGGTAGTACATGTACATGTAGCTTGGACTGCAGGCTGGGTAGTACATGTACATATAGCTTGGACCACAGGCTGGGGAGTAGCTTGGACCGCTGGTAGAGAGGAGCTTGGACCGCTGGCTGGGCCATGGGAGGAAGTACATGTACATTGTACATGCTGTTATCATAGTAGGAAAAGAGCCTATATTATAATGAAGCTATTGGTTTGCATGCTCAACTTGGGAGGGGTGCTCGGTTCGCCGATTTCGCCTAAATCTCTGTCGATAATAACACGAAATTAACAATGCATTCTATATTGCGTACGTGGTATTGAAAGTGCGCTTACTCTTTGACGTCGGCGGCTTCCCCATCCACGCCGTTGTCGCGCTCGAGACCGACTAGTAGTAAAAGATGCACATATACTCTTTGCAGCATCGCAACTGAATACCGGCATTATTGTAACTGCATGACAGCGCAACGCCTGGGCAAAACTATGCCTGGCTCTACTATCGCAATAGCGTACGCGTGTGGAAATCAAACACTTTTCAAAATTACCTTTGATCGGTCGCATCGCTCTGATTCGATCGTTCCATTGCATTTGAAGAGGGGGTAGGAGTTTGACTCCTAAATGTACATGTACATAAAAGGTACATGTTTAATACGAATTGAATTTAGACAAACTGCATGCACGTCTTACGATGAATTCGAAGCTCCCATTTGAAGTATTACCGGCTGGCAATTACATGTACGGTAGTTACATGCAGAGAGTGACAGCAATCTGAATTTATATAGGCCTATGAGCATCCGGAAATTATCGCCGACGTAAGAACTAATTTCTAAAGCGCGCTAGCTAGCTGTGTCCGTTATGTGTGTGTTCGCTACACTAAATGAAGTTAAACTGCACCTTTGATAGCAATTGAGCAGGCAGAACATGAAAACGAGAGTAAGTTGATTTACATTGTGTATGCCCATGTATTCTTGGATCATCAATCGGAACGTTAGCCCTCAAGAAAGATCTACTCAAAGAGAAGAGCAGAAACGGAGAGCTGGAGGATAAAATAGCCCAATTATTGCTCAGTTTAGTTTACTAATATTTAATAAATGTATAGGATTTTGTTTCTTGCATAGGCAAAACATGGAAACAATACACGGTGCAAAGCCTAAGGAAGCAACAGCTGTTTTGTCGGTAAGTAACAAAAACAGCATTTAATTGGCATACACATGATATCCTGCATGTTGGTCACTAAGACAACTGTACTGGAATCAACACCTTTACATGTACATGTACATCCAAAGGTCACTGATATAGTTTTGTACCATTATGTACAGTATTCCTATAGTGAGTGTCCCACGCAGGCCAGATCGCCAGAAGAGCTCGTCACAGACAGTGATGACGAATGTGACCCAGAGGTGACCAAAGTGGAGGAGATGGATCTGGAAGACGAGGTCATATTAAAAGATGAAAACCGAAAGGTGGTACACATGACTACAAAGTAAGGTGCATTTCTTGAGTTACATGTACATTGTATACACTTATTCCATGCAGTGGTTTGCATGTGGAGTTGGTGGTATCCATAAGGATACAAGGGAACATATAAGAAGCACGTGCAGGCATAAACATCTTCATCTACCACCAGACAGTGACCCTCGCATTTGGGACATAAGTTTCCCTGACACACAGGAATGTGAACGGATTATGGCACCAAAGTGAATTATTATAATAAACCATTCAGATTTAAAGTAATGATCTTCAGATATACATATATACAGTGAAGATGGATGCATAGTGAAGACAGTACTCTTGAAATGACTGTACATGTAATACAAAAAAATCACAAAAACACTAAGTTACATTAGCTAAAGTCATTGCAGCCTTACCTACTACCTTAGATCATTACATTGAGCATCAGATACATTCTATCTACACACATGTACATTGTACTATCCCTCTTTAAATATGCGTTCAACAATAGTCTAGCCATGAGTAGTAAAAATGAATTTCATGCAACAAAAACAACCTAAGGAAAATGTAAACTCCTTTGATGCTGGTGCAATACAACCACAGGGTAAGTGACTGGGTGTAGCTCATCAAGATATGCAGTGCTTAATTAGCTTATCAAAGTAAACAAATGTGAACCAAGGAATCCTTATTACTCTTAGGCCATGTTAAACACATGGGAGGATAGAAAACAAAACCTTATACCTCTGCACCATTATGAGACATATATGTACATGTAGCATGGACAAATCAATTGTCGTCAACCAACTGAACCAAGGTAGTGCAGAACAAAGGTGACATCATTTGTAATAGTACATGTAAATTCCACACACATGTGGAAGTTCTTAAAAGAACCTTTTAAGTTCATTTGCAGATGAATACACATGTACAAGTACAAATGAAGAACAACTTTAACCAGCAGATAATAATACATGTAATGGTGACACTGACAGAGGAGTGGAGTGGACAAGAGGGAGGACTGGAGTGACATATACCAGTGTTACTGTTCACACTGTGCACTAAGTCTGTTGTGGTACATGTAACATGTCGTCACTTCAAACTAGTGACACAGGTACATGCACATGTACACTTGTACACTGGGTACATGTCACCACAACAGACTCTGTGCACGGTGTGAATAGTGACACTGGTACACAGGGTACATGTCACCACAACAGACTCTGTGCACGGTGTAAATAGTGACACTGGTACACTGGGTACATGTCACCACAACAGACTCTGTGCACGGTGTGAATAGTGACACTGGTACACTGGGTACATGTCACCACAACAGACTCTGTGCACGGTGTGAATAGTGACACTGGTACACTGGGTACATGTCACCACAACAGACTCTGTGCACGGTGTAAATAGTGACACTGGTACACTGGGTACATGTCACCACAACAGACTCTGTGCACGGTGTGAATAGTGACACTGGTACACTGGTACACTGGGTACATGTCACCACAACAGACTCTGTGCACAGTGTAAATAGTGACACTGGTACACAGGGTACATGTCACCACAACAGACTCTGTGCACGGTGTAAATAGTGACACTGGTACACTGGGTACATGTCACCACAACAGACTCGGTGCACGGTGTGAATAGTGACACTGGTACACAGGGTACATGTCACCACAACAGACTCTGTGCACGGTGTAAATAGTGACACTGGTACACTGGGTACATGTCACCACAACAGACTCTGTGCACGGTGTGAATAGTGACACTGGTACACTGGGTACATGTCACCACAACAGACTCTGTGCACGGTGTAAATAGTGACACTGGTACACTAGTACACTGGGAACATGTCACCACAACAGACTCTGTGCACGGTGTGAATAGTGACACTGGTACACTGGTACACTGGGTACATGTCACCACAACAGACTCTGTGCACAGTGTAAATAGTGACACTGGTACACAGGGTACATGTCACCACAACAGACTCTGTGCACGGTGTAAATAGTGACACTGGTACACTGGGTACATGTCACCACAACAGACTCTGTGCACGGTGTGAATAGTGACACTGGTACACTGGGTACATGTCACCACAACAGACTCTGTGCACGGTGTGAATAGTGACACTGGTACACTGGGTACATGTCACCACAACAGACTCTGTGACCAGTGTAAATAGTGACACTGGTACACTGGGTACATGACACCACAACAGACTCTATGCACGGTGTAAATAGCGACACTGGTACACTGGGTACATGTCACCACAACAGACTCTGTGCACGGTGTAAATAGTGACACTGGTACACTCGGTACATGTCACCACAACAGACTCTGTGCACGGTGTGAATAGTGACACTGGTACACTGGGTACATGTCACCACAACAGATACACTGGTACACTGGGTACATGTCACCACAACAGACTCTGTGCACGGTGTGAATAGTGACACTGGTACACTGGGTACATGTCACCACAACAGACTCTGTGCACGGTGTAAATAGTGACACTGGTACACTGGGTACATGTCACCACAACAGACTCTGTGCACGGTGTGAATAGTGACACTGGTACACTGGGTACATGTCACCACAACAGACTCTGTGCACGGTGTAAATAGTGACACTGGTACACTGGTACACTGGGTACATGTCACCACAACAGACTCTGTGCACGGTGTGAATAGTGACACTGGTACACTGGTACACTGGGTACATGTCACCACAACAGACTCTGTGCACAGTGTAAATAGTGACACTGGTACACTGGTACACTGGGTACATGTCACCACAACAGACTCTATGCACGGTGTAAATAGTGACACTGGTACACTGGGTACATGTCACCACAACAGACTCTGTGCACGGTGTAAATAGTGACACTGGTACACTGGTACACTGGGTACATGTCACCACAACAGACTCTGTGCACGGTGTAAATAGTGACACTGGTACACTGGTACACTGGGTAAATGTCACCACAACAGACTCTATGCACGGTGTAAATAGTGACACTGGTACACTGGGTACATGTCACCACAACAGACTCTGTGCACGGTGTAAATAGTGACACTAGTACACTGGTACACTGGGTACATGTCACCACAACAGACTCTGTGCACAGTGTAAATAGTGACACTAGTACACTGGTACACTGGGTACATGTCACCACAACAGACTCTGTGCACGGTGTAAATAGTGTAACTAGTACACTGGTACACTGGGTACATGTCACCACAACAGACTCTGTGCACGGTGTAAATAGTGACACTAGTACACTGGTACACTGGGTACATGTCACCACAACAGACTCTGTGCACAGTGTAAATAGTGACACTGGTACACTGGTACACTGGGTACATGTCACCACAACAGACTCTGTGCACAGTGTAAATAGTGACACTGGTACACTGGTACACTGGGTACATGTCACCACAACAGACTCTGTGCACAGTGTAAATAGTGACACTGGTACACTGGGTACATGTCACCACAACAGACTCTGTGCACAGTGTAAATAGTGACACTGGTACACTGGTACATATCACCACAACAGACTCTATGCACGGTGTAAATAGTGACACTAGTACACAGGTACACTGGGTACATATCACCACAACAGACTCTGTGCACGGTGTAAATAGTGACACTGGTACACTGGGTACATGTCACCACAACAGACTCTGTGACCAGTGTAAATAGTGACACTGGTACACTGGGTACATGACACCACAACAGACTCTATGCACGGTGTAAATAGTGACACTGGTACACTGGGTACATGTCACCACAACAGACTCTGTGCACGGTGTAAATAGTGACACTGGTACACTGGGTACATGTCACCACAACAGACTCTGGGCACGGTGTAAATAGTGACACTGGTACACTGGGTACATGTCACCACAACAGACTCTGTGACCAGTGTAAATAGTGACACTGGTACACTGGGTACATGACACCACAACACACTCTATGCACGGTGTAAATAGTGACACTGGTACACTGGGTACATGTCACCACAACAGACTCTGTGCACGGTGTGAATAGTGACACTGGTACACTGGTACACTGGGTACATGTCACCACAACAGACTCTGTGCACGGTGTAAATAGTGACACTGGTACACTGGGTACATGTCACCACAACAGACTCTGTGACCAGTGTAAATAGTGACACTGGTACACTGGGTACATGACACCACAACAGACTCTATGCACGGTGTAAATAGTGACACTGGTACACTGGGTACATGTCACCACAACAGACTCTGTGCACGGTGTAAATAGTGACACTGGTACACTGGGTACATGTCACCACAACAGACTCTGGGCACGGTGTAAATAGTGACACTGGTACACTGGGTACATGTCACCACAACAGACTCTGTGACCAGTGTAAATAGTGACACTGGTACACTGGGTACATGACACCACAACACACTCTATGCACGGTGTAAATAGTGACACTGGTACACTGGGTACATGTCACCACAACAGACTCTGTGCACGGTGTGAATAGTGACACTGGTACACTGGTACACTGGGTACATGTCACCACAACAGACCCTATGCACGGTGTAAATAGTGACACTGGTACATTGGTACATGTCACCACAACAGACTCTGTGCACAGTGTAAATAGTGACACTAGTACACAGGTACACTGGGTACATGTCACCACAACAGACTCTGTGCACAGTGTAAATAGTGACACTGGTACACAGGTACATGTCACCACAACAGACTCTGTGCACGGTGTAAATAGTGACACTGGTACACTGGGTACATGTACATGTCACCACAACAGACTCTGTGCACAGTGTAAATAGTGACACTGGTACACTGGTACACTGGGTACATGTCACTACAACAGACTCTGTGCACGGTGTAAATAGTGACACTGGTACACTGGGTACATGTACATGTCACCACAACAGACTCTGTGCACAGTGTAAATAGTGACACTGGTACACTGGTACACTGGGTACATGTCACTACAACAGACTCTGTGCACGGTGTAAATAGTGACACTGGTACACTGGGTACATGTACATGTCACCACAACAGACTCTGTGCACAGTGTAAATAGTGACACTGGTACACTGGTACACTGGGTACATGTCACTACAACAGACTCTGTGCACGGTGTAAATAGTGACACTGGTACACTGGGTACATGTACATGTCACCACAACAGACTCTGTGCACAGTGTAAATAGTGACACTGGTACACTGGGTACATGTACATGTCACCACAACAGACTCTGTGCACGGTGTAAATAGCGACACTGGTACACTGGGTACATGTCACTACAACAGACTCTGTGCACGGTGTAAATAGTGACACTGGTACACTGGGTACATGTACATGTCACCACAACAGACTCTGTGCACAGTGTAAATAGTGACACTGGTACACTGGTACACTGGGTACATGTCACTACAACAGACTCTGTGCACGGTGTAAATAGTGACACTGGTACACTGGGTACATGTACATGTCACCACAACAGACTCTGTGCACAGTGTAAATAGTGACACTGGTACACTGGTACACTGGGTACATGTCACTACAACAGACTCTGTGCACGGTGTAAATAGTGACACTGGTACACTGGGTACATGTACATGTCACCACAACAGACTCTGTGCACAGTGTAAATAGTGACACTGGTACACTGGGTACATGTACATGTCACCACAACAGACTCTGTGCACGGTGTAAATAGCGACACTGGTACACTGGGTACATGTACATGTCACCACAACAGACTCTGTGCACAGTGTAAATAGTGACACTGGTACACTGGGTACATGTACATGTCACCACAACAGACTCTGTGCACGGTGTAAATAGCGACACTGGTACACTGGGTACATGTCACCACAACAGACTCTGTGCACGGTGTAAATAGTGACACTGGTACACTGGTACACTGGTACAGATGTGTGTGGTGACACGAATTTTTGTACACGAGGTTGACATAACAGACTTAGATACAAAGTGCACCTTACCATGACATGGATCCAGGATCTTCAGTTTGCTAGTCATGTACATGTACCAATGTACTGTTTCTTAATGTAAGCGGTGTGAGTCAAGCTACACTTGGAATACGAAAAGTTTCTATCAATTTCTGACTTTGGCCTGTGGGTACGCTTAGGTGGACCCTGGCTACTTTGTTCATCACAGGAAATGTCCACCATCTCTGTGGCTTTACTTTGTTCATCCCCCTACATAGCAGGCTGCTTGGCTGTGTTCTTTTTGTGCCGGGACAGGGCCGAGCTACTGGCATACTTCTTGTCACAATCTGTGCACAGGTAGGCAAAGATCAGTTCAGACCTGGGTTGCGTTTTCTCCTGCCAGACACAATGCCTTTATCTTCATCATTTATTGCACTGTTTGTATTATTGGAAACATGGTCTTCCACAGTAGGTGGGTCAGGAATGGCATTAGAAGGACCTGGTTGGTCACTGTCTGGAACTCCAGGTGTTTCGGAAGAGTTGATAGCAGTGCCTGGTGTAGGCTTTGGACATACCCTTCCCTCTTCCTTGGGTCACGAATGTATTCCCTCACCTTCTCATACAGGTACAGTGACCGCATCAGGGACAATCCATTGGGGCTAATAACAGGTGGCATCACTTGGCTCTGATAAGCCTCCTGTATGTCCTTTATGGCCACTCCAGCCCTCAGCATGGTTACCTCGGTGGGGTTTGTGTCCGATGGCAAGGTCTTCATTTTCATGACACCAGGGTGTTCTCGGTCAAACTCAAATGTGTGGTAGCAACTAAAGCCAACCAGAGGCCCAAACCACTGGCCCAAAAAGGTGTTTCAATCATGGTACTGCCAGTCCTGGTACAGCTGTGGCACACAAGTGACGTCCTGGCCACACTGCCATCGAAATCATAACTTCCATCGATCGGCATTGGTGCCACCGTCATCACCACCGTTCTCTATCCACGTCCAAATTTTCGTACCATTCAAACTCGTCCGCTGAATGATACACGACGAGCTCGTCGTCAGACTTCGCCATATCGTTTATCTACACAGAAGATAACGAATAACAACTGTCTATCATAGGCAACATTGTATAAAAACATTCTGATTTCAATACTCACCGTCTTTTATCGATAAATAAATCGTATCCTGCTTTGTAGGTGTGGCTAGGTTAATAAAGTCCCAACCCACAGGAAATAGTTGAATATTCATGTCTTCGGTGAATGGAAGCGGTTCATGCACATGCAACGGCGCGATTCGAGCGGGAAACTTGTACCAACTTTGCGCCGCTGTATCTCCATAACGGATGACATAAAAATTAACGAACAGAACAAATCGATAGGTATAGGACCCCTCTACCTATAAACCGAATTCGAGGCTATTTGATTACTCCTACCTAAAGTTATGGCGGATTTGAACCCGATGGGGTATCGAACGTTGCAATACTGGCACGGAGCAAGTGCAAGACTCCAAAATATATTTTGCCATAGGGAAATGGTGTAGTATGAAGTGTTGAAAATTGGAAGTTGATAGCGTTAACCGTTCGGAAGATATAGCAATTCAGAAGAGAAGCATTTTTATAACATTTTATATATATATACGAAGGGCCATTTTGTCGGAAACTGTCCCATATATATATATGGGAAAGTTTACGAGAAAAGGGACCTAGCGTGTATTATAAAAAAGTATAATAAAAATGCATTACGTTTGATTTGCTATAACTTCCGATCAGTTAACGCTATCAACTTCCTATTTTCAACACTTCATACTGCACCATTTCTCTATGGTAAAATACATTTTGGAGTCTTGCACTTGCTCCGTGTCAGTATTGCACCGTTCGATACCCCACTGGGTTCAAACCCGCCATAACTTTTGGTAGGAGTAATCACTTCGCTTCAAATTCGGTTTATAGGTAGAGAGGTCCTATACCTACCGATTTGTTCTGTTCGTTAATTTTTATGCCATCCGTTACGGAGATACAGTTGAACAAACTACGTGCACGTTTTCCCGCTTGATTCGCGCCAATGTTATAATCCCCGCCTCCCCATACATTGAGCGGAACGCAATTTGCCCAAATCATTGGCGCGAATCGAGCGCGAAAATGGGCACGTAGTTTGTTCAACTGTATCTCCGTAATGGATGGCATAAAAATCAACGAACAGAACAAATCGATAGGTATAGGACCTCTCTACCTACAAACCGAATTTGAAGCGAATTGATTACTCCTACCGAAAGTTATGGCGGGTTTGAACCCAGTGGGGAATCGAACGTTGCAATACTGACACGGAGGAAGTGCATAACTCCAAAATGTATTTTACCATAGAGAAATGGTGCAGTATGAAGTGTTGAAAATAGGAAGTTGTTAGCTTTAACTATTCGGAAGTTATAGCAAATCAAACGTAATGCATTTTTATTATTCTTTTTTGTAATACACGCTAGGTCCCTTTTCTCGTAAACTTTCCCATATATATATATATATGGGACAGTTCACGACAAAATGAGCCTTCGTATATATATATAAAATGTTATAAAATACCTTTACGTTTAAATAGCTATAACTGCCCAACGGTAAGAGCTATTGACATCCTATCTTCAACACTTTAAACTATACCATTTCTCTATGCTAAAATACATTTTGGGATCTTTCACTTGCTCCATACCAGTATTGCAACGTCCGATACCCTTTCGGGTTCTAACCCGCCATAACTTTCTGTAGGAGTAATGAAATCTCTTCAAATTCGGTTTATAGGTAGAGAGGTCCTTTACCTATCGATTTGTTCTGTTCGTTAATTTTTATGTATTCCGTTGGGGAGATACAGCCGTTCAAAGTAGGTACAGGTTTCCCGCTCGAATCGCGCCGTTGCACGGGCGTGAACCGCTTCCATTCACTCATGTACATGAATATTCAACTTCTCCCGTTTATTAACTTAGCCACACCTACAAAGCAGGATACGCGACAAACGGCGGTGAGTATTGGATCTCTCAGGTCATGCCTATTATAGATGTTATTCGTTATCCTCTTTGTACATGTAGATAAAGATAAACGATATGGCGACGACTAACGACGAGCTCGTCGTTTATCATTCAGCGGACGAGTTCGAATGGAACGATACTTTTGACGAGGATGAGGAAATCGAGAACGGTGGCGATGGTGAATATGGAAGTGATGATTCTGAAGGCATTGATAGCGATGTCTGTGAAGATGGAATCAACGATGATGGTGAAAGCGACGGAGATGACAATGATGGTGAAAGTGATGATGAGGGCAGAGATTGTGATAGCGGAAGCGACGGTGATGCCACTGATGGTGATGGTGAAGATGACAGCGACGGCCCAGGTGATGTACCAGCTAGAATAGCACGTGGGCGATGTCGTCCTCGTCGCATGCTGAATGCCTACCTTACTAGAGGAGGGTGCTGCAGAGACAGTTGCTTATTGAAGTACGGTGACTTGCCCAAAAGACGAGCACTCACACTATCCAGATTGGACAAGAAAACCAGAAAGGCTGTTATTTATGGAATGCTAGCTGTGATTCGGAACAAATGTGGTTCTCGAAATACATTCCAGTATCGCCTTGACTGGTCCAGTCCTGTCTGCAAGGATGCTTTCTGTGCCATCATTGGCATTAGTTACTGTACATTGAAGCGCTGGCAGCAGCAGGTGTGCTCTGACTCTGATGTTGAGCCCCATCCCCATGGGAACTGTGGCAGGGCTCCTCGCCATGCCCTCTCTCGTTTGGACAAGACTATGGTAGTCAGATTTATAGAGAACTATGCTGGCATACATGCCCTCCCTGACCCTGGTCGATTGCAAGGGACAATCAGAGACTACGTTCTGGAGAGCGGCAAAACACTAAAGTCTGTGTACGTCGAGTATTGCAAAGCCATGGAGTCCCTATCAAAGACCACACCAGCACCACAGCAACCTTGCCCTTACAGATTGACCACTCGGCTGAAGCGGCAGTACACCTTGCTCAACGTTCCTCCGGCTCCTCCAACACCTCCTGCTGCACGTGTGGTGAAGTACGTGTCATTTATTACACTCTGGCGCAGGTACTGCTCCAACATCAAGATCCAACCTGCACGCAGCGATCTGTGCGACAAGTGTGATCAGATGTTGGTCACTTTGAGGCACAGCCTTTCCGACGAGCAGCGCAAAACAATAAATGACAAATACAAACAACATCTCATTAAGGCCAAGGCATTTCGTGATGCCTACAATGCCAATATTGAGGAGGCTGAGAAGGGATGGAAAGGGAAGAGACAGAAGGAGCGTGACCAGATTCTGGGTCACTTGGGATCCAGGGCCCTGATGGCTCCCTTCACTTCACAAGCCCTGCACCTGGACATGCAGATGCAGTACTCTTTTGACTACTGCCAGCAGGTGTCACTGCCCTATAGCTCACAGCAAAGGGGCACGTTTTATTTCAGGACACCTCGCAAGGTCCAGGTGTTTGGCGTGTGTTGTGAGCCGCTGTGCCGCCAGGTGTTCTTCCTAATTGATGAGGCTGAGCAGGCCGGCAAGGGTGCTGTGGTGGTGGTCAGCCTGGTGCATGCATTCTTCCACCTACATGGACTGGGAGAGAGGCGTGTAACACTTCAGGCCGACAACTGTGTGGGCCAGAACAAGAACACCACCATGATGTGGTACCTGGCCTGGCGGGTGATCACTGGACAACATGAGGCCATCCAGCTGAACTTCATGCTACCTGGACACACAAAGTTTCGACCTGATTCCTACTTTGGCCTGTTCAAGAAGTACTACCGAAGACAGGATCATGTAGATGACATGGACGATCTAGCTGACTGTGTCCGGCAGTGTGGCCAGAACGTCACTTGTGTGCCACAACTGTACCAGGACTGGCAGTACCATGACTGGAATGCCTTCTTGGGCCAGTGGTTTGGTCCTCTGGTTGGCTTTGGTCGCTACCACACATTTGAGTTTGACCAAGGCCACCCTGGTGTCATGAAAATGAAGACCTTGCCATCGGACACAAACCCCACCGAGATGAGCATGCTGAGGGCTGGAGTGGCCATAAAGGACATACAGGAGGCTTATCAGAGCCAAGTGATGCCACCTGTTATTAGCCCCAATGGATTGTCCCTGACGCGGTCACTGTACCTGTACGAGAAGGTGAGGGAATACGTTCGTGACCCCAAGAAGAGGGACAGGGTATGTCCAAAGCCTACTCCAGCCACTGCTATCAACTCTTCAGAAACACCTGGAAATGTTCCAGACAGTGGCCAACCAGGTCCTTCTAATGCCATTCCTGACCCACCTACAGTTGAGGGTAATGAGTCTGCAGATGAGACTCACAGTGAAATGCAAGACAAAGGCAATAGCTGTGTTTCTGGCAGGAGGAAACGCAGACCCAGGTCTGAACTAATCCTTGCCTACCAATGCACTGTATGTGGCAATAAGTATGGCAGTAGCCAGGCCCTGTACCTGCACAAAAAGAACACTCATAAGCAGCCTGCTGTTCCAGGTGATGAACACGGTGATGTCGCTAAGGCAGACAATGCCAGTGTTGACGAAGGAAGCCAGGGTCCACCCTGCAAGCGCAGGCGTAGGAAAAAATCTGAAATTGACAGGCCATTTTCCTGTTCTGTGTGTGGCAATAAGTACGGCAGCTCATCCGCACTGTATACTCACAAGAAGAGCGACCATGGCTCATGAACCATATTGTGAGAAGCATTTCATGGTATTATTACCATTTCAATTTCATCTGTAGAAGTGAGGCCATCGTGAAAGGCTATGTAACAGTTGCATAGGAAGATGATTGTTTGGCTTTGATATGTGACAAAGGTGGATGTGGAAGCCCGGCTTGTTGAAGTAAATTTCCTTCACCCAAAGCTACATTTACCTGGCAAGTCCTACAATTACCCAAAGAACCCGGACATCAATGGAGGTCTTACCAGCATTAAGAGCACTTAAAGCTAGAGAAGCTCTCAGGTTGTGAGTTACCTTAGCAATTTAGTTGCCTGAATAGACACAGAACATGATGCATGCACCTCTGCTAATTTAAGTTAGTTGTTGCTCAGATTACTAGAGAGATGTTTGGTGCATCCATGAAGAAGTCGATTGTTGCTCAGATATACATGTACATGTAGCTCTGGTGCACTCGTGAAGAAAAGTCGGTTGTTGCTTGATAACTCTGGTGCACCCGTGAAGTTAAAAGTCGATTGTTGCTCAGATATACATGTACATGTAGCTCTGGTGCACTCGTGAAGAAAAGTCGGTTGTTGCTTGATAACTCTGGTGCACCCGTGAAGTTAAAAGTCGATTGTTGCTCAGATATACATGTACATGTAGCTCTGGTGCACTCGTGAAGAAAAGTCGGTTGTTGCTCAGATAATCTATGTACAGTGCAACTGTGTATCGTGTTGAATCAAAAGTTCTTTTAAGAACTCGTTTGTCAGCTTGTCCTCACAATCTATTGAGGTAACATTCTGACAAACGTTACATTTACACAAGAAGTTACACCTTAGCGAATCTTGATTATCATAACAAAGAAGTGATCACATGGGTACAAGCACATGAACATGTAAATGTTTTGAAAGAGTTCTAGTACGCATATTAATGGTAAAAGAATGGTCCTTGTCCTGCCCAAGTGTCTGGCATAGGTCCAGCTGTCCATGGTAACGCTGCCTGGGACCATGACTGTGATGGTGACTGGAGCTGAATCCTTGGTGGAAACTGGACTATTGCAGCTACTGGTGGCCTCACCATTACAGGCAGTGGCTCTGGCTAATAGGAATGATGCAAGTGTGAGTATGAGGAATGGATGATGAGCATGGTGAGGAAAAACATGAAGATGGATGTGTTGAATGACTTGAACGTGTTTGCCGAGTACAGTGACGTGGTGAAGAACATCTTGGATGACTTAAGTGGCGTGGTGATCCAGGTGAATAGTACGGCAGCTCATCCGCACTGTATACTCACAAGAAAAGAGACCATGGTTCATGAACCATATTGTGAGATGCATGTAGTTGAATGCCAAAGGAGGTATGGTATCTTGCACATCCCAATGACAATGTGTTTGGTGCATGTGCTGGAGGGTTGGTGCACCCCATGCCATAGAAGGTGTGGTGTCTTGCACATCTCGATGACACTGTGTTTGGCGCATGTGATGGAGGGTTAGTGCACCCCATGCCATAGAAGGTGTGGTGTCTTGCACATCCCAATGACAGTGTGTTTGGTGCATGTGCTGGAGGGTTAATGCACAAGCTTATCTTATCTAATATCAGTAACAAATTCATATGTAGGTGGGCCATAAAAGACTAGGCTATAACTTCTCAATGTGGGATACATCTACATTGGTGTGATAAGTTCAAACCTGGTACATTTTAAAATGTGGAGATAAACTCTGATGCATGGGTTTCCAAGCTAGGTGACCTGGCATTAATACACGTACATGTACATGTAGCACCAAAACTGGGAGTGCACTAACATATTGCTGCACCCTACGTGGTTAAACTGCACTGGCAGATGTGTATAGTGTACTGATGTGAGGTGTGTGTAGTGTACTGATGTGTGGTGAATACATGTATGGTGTAGTGTGTGTTTAGTGTTCTGATGTGTGGTGTGTATAGTGTACTGATGTGTGGTGTGTATAGTGTACTGATGTGTGGTGTGTATGTGTGGTGTGTATAGTGTACTGATGTGTGGTGTGTATAGTGTACTGATGTGTGGTGTACTGATGTGTGGTGTGTATAGTGTACTGATGTGTGGTGTGTATAGTGTACTGATGTGTGGTGTGTGTATGTGTGGTGTGTATAGTGTACCGATGTGTGGTGTGTATAGTGTACTGATGTGGTGTGTATAGTGTACTGATGTGTGGTGTGTATAGTGTACTGATGTGTGGTGTGCGTATGTGTGGTGTGTACAGTGTACTGATGTGTGGTGTGTATAGTGTACTGATGTGTGGTGTGTGTATGTGTGGTGTGTATAGTGTACTGATGTGTGGTGTGTACAGTGTACTGATGTGTAGTGTGTGTATGTGTGGTGTGTATAGTGTACTGATGTGTAGTGTGTGTATGTGTGGTGTGTATAGTGTACTGATGTGTGGTGTGTATAGTGTACTTATGTGTGGTGTGTACAGTGTACTGATGTGTGGTGTGTATAGTGTACTGATGTGTGGTGTGTATAGTGTACTGATGTGTGGTGTGTATGTGTGGTGTGTATAGTGTACTGATGTGTGGTGTGTATAGTGTACTGATGTGTGGTGTGTGTATGTGTGGTGTGTATAGTGTACTGATGTGTGGTGTGTATAGTGTACTGATGTGTGGTGTGTATAGTGTACTGATGTGTGGTGTGTATGTGTGGTGTGTATAGTGTACTGATGTGTGGTGTGTATAGTGTACTGATGTGTGGTGTGTATAGTGTACTGATGTGTGGTGTGTATAGTGTACTGATGTGTGGTGTGTATAGTGTACTGATGTGTGGTGTGTATAGTGTACTGATGTGTGGTGTGTGTATGTGTGGTGTGTATAGTGTATTGATGTGTGGTGTGTATAGTGTACTGATGTGTGGTGTGTATATGTGTGGTGTGTATAGTGTACTGATGTGTGGTGTCTATAGTGTACTGATGTGTGGTGTGTATAGTGTACTGATGTGTGGTGTGTATAGTGTACTGATGTGTGGTGTGTATGTGTGGTGTGTATAGTGTACTGATGTGTGGTGTGTATAGGTGTGGTGTGTATAGTGTACTGATGTGTGGTGTGTATAGTGTACTGATGTGTGGTGTGTATAGTGTACTGATGTGGTGTGTGTATGTGTGGTGTGTATAGTGTACTGATGTGTGGTGTGTATAGGTGTGGTGTGTATAGTGTACTGATGTGTGGTGTGTATAGTGTACTGATGTGTGGTGTGTATAGTGTACTGATGTGTGGTGTGTGTATGTGTGGTGTGTATAGTGTACTGATGTGTGGTGTGTATAGTGTACTGATGTGTAGTGTGTGTATGTGTGGTGTGTATAGTGTACTGATGTGTGGTGTGTATGTGTGGTGTGTATGTGTGGTGTGTATGTGTGGTGTGTATAGTGTATTGATGTGGTGTGTATAGTGTACTGATGTGTGGTGTCTATAGTGTACTGATGTGTGGTGTGTATAGTGTACTGATGTGTGGTGTGTGTATGTGTGGTGTGTATAGTGTACTGATGTGTGTACTGATGTGTGGTGTGTGTATGTGTGGTGTGTGTATGTGTGGTGTGTATAGTGTACTGATGTGTGGTGTGTGTATGTGTGGTGTGTACAGTGTACTGATGTGTGGTGTGTATAGTGTACTGATGTGTGGTGTGTGTATGTGTGGTGTGTGTATGTGTGGTGTGTGTATGTGTGGTGTGTATAGTGTACTGATGTGTGGTGTGTGTATGTGTGGTGTGTATAGTGTACTGATGTGTGGTGTGTATAGTGTACTGATGTGTGGTGTGTATAGTGTACTGATGTGTGGTGTGTATAGTGTACTGATGTGTGGTGTGTATATGTGTGGTGTGTATAGTGTACTGATGTGTGGTGTCTATAGTGTACTGATGTGTGGTGTGTATAGTGTACTGATGTGTGGTGTGTATAGTGTACTGATGTGTGGTGTGTATGTGTGGTGTGTATAGTGTACTGATGTGTGGTGTGTATAGGTGTGGTGTGTATAGTGTACTGATGTGTGGTGTGTATAGTGTACTGATGTGTGGTGTGTATAGTGTACTGATGTGGTGTGTGTATGTGTGGTGTGTATAGTGTACTGATGTGTGGTGTGTATAGGTGTGGTGTGTATAGTGTACTGATGTGTGGTGTGTATAGTGTACTGATGTGTGGTGTGTATAGTGTACTGATGTGTGGTGTGTATATGTGTGGTGTGTATAGTGTACTGATGTGTGGTGTGTATAGTGTACTGATGTGTAGTGTGTGTATGTGTGGTGTGTATAGTGTACTGATGTGTGGTGTGTATGTGTGGTGTGTATGTGTGGTGTGTATAGTGTATTGATGTGGTGTGTATATGTGTGGTGTGTATAGTGTACTGATGTGTGGTGTCTATAGTGTACTGATGTGTGGTGTGTATAGTGTACTGATGTGTGGTGTGTATAGTGTACTGATGTGTGGTGTGTGTATGTGTGGTGTGTATAGTGTACTGATGTGTGTACTGATGTGTGGTGTGTGTATGTGTGGTGTGTGTATGTGTGGTGTGTATAGTGTACTGATGTGTGGTGTGTATAGTGTACTGATGTGTGGTGTGTGTATGTGTGGTGTGTGTATGTGTGGTGTGTATAGTGTACTGATGTGTGGTGTGTGTATGTGTGGTGTGTATAGTGTACTGATGTGTGGTGTGTATAGTGTACTGATGTGTGGTGTGTATAGTGTACTGATGTGTGGTGTGTGTATGTGTGGTGTGTACAGTGTACTGATGTGTGGTGTGTATAGTGTACTGATGTGTAGTGTGTGTATGTGTGGTGTGTATAGTGTACTGATGTGTGGTGTGTATAGTGTACTGATGTGTGGTGTGTATAGTGTACTGATGTGTGGTGTGTGTATGTGTGGTGTGTATAGTGTACCGATGTGTGGTGTGTGCATGTGTGGTGTGTATAGTGTACCGATGTGTGGTGTGTGTATGTGTGGTGTGTATAGTGTACTGATGTGTGGTGTGTGTATGTGTGGTGTGTATAGTGTACTGATGTGTGGTGTGTATAGTGTACTGATGTGTGGTGTGTATAGTGTACTGATGTGTGGTGTGTATAGTGTACTGATGTGGTGTGTATAGTGTACCGATGTGTGGTGTGTGTATGTGTGGTGTGTATAGTGTACTGATGTGTGGTGTGTATAGTGTACTGATGTGTGGTGTGTATAGTGTACTGATGTGTGGTGTGTATGTGTGGTTTGTATAGTGTACTGATGTGTGGTGTGTATAGTGTACTGATGTGTGGTGTGCGTATGTGTGGTGTGTATAGTGTACTGATGTGTGGTGTGTGTATGTGTGGTGTGTATAGTGTACTGATGTGTGTACTGATGTGTGGTGTGTATAGTGTACTGATGTGTGGTGTGTATAGTGTACTGATGTGTGGTGTGCGTATGTGTGGTGTGTATAGTGTACTGATGTGTGGTGTGTATAGTGTACTGATGTGTGGTGTGCGTATGTGTGGTGTGTATAGTGTACTGATGTGTGGTGTGTATAGTGTACTGATGTGTGGTGTGTACAGTGTACTGATGTGTGGTGTGTATAGTGTACTGATGTGTGGTGTGTATAGTGTACCGATGTGTGGTGTGTATAGTGTACTGATGTGGTGTGTATAGTGTACTGATGTGGTGTGTATAGTGTACTGATGTGTGGTGTGTATAGTGTACTGATGTGTGGTGTGTATAGTGTACCGATGTGTGGTGTGTATAGTGTACTGATGTGGTGTGTATAGTGTACTGATGTGTGGTGTGTATAGTGTACCGATGTGTGGTGTGTATAGTGTACTGATGTGGTGTGTATAGTGTACTGATGTGTGGTGGGTATGTACACTGTACATCTGTGTCGTTAAGGGGTTACCTCTGTAAACCTTATGTATGTTTCATCAAGGGGTTACCTGTACACCATACATCTGTGTCGTTAAGGGGTTACCTGTACACCATACATCTGTGCCGTTAAGGGGTTACCTGTACACCATACATCTGTGCCGTTAAGGGGTTACCTGTACACCATACATCTGTGCCGTTAAGGGGTTACCTGTACACCATACATCTGTGCCGTTAAGGGGTTACCTGTACACCATACATCTGTGCCGTTAAAGGGTTACCTGTACACCATACATCTGTGCCGTTAAGGGGTTACCTGTACACCATACATCTGTGCCGTTAAGGGGTTACCTTTGTATGCTTTATGTATGTGTCGTTAATGTATGTGTTGTTAAGGGGTTACCTCTTGTTGTACCCCCCCCCCCCCCCCCCCCCATCATATACATATGTGTCATCAAGGGGTTACCTGTACACCATACATCTGTGTCGTTAAGGGGTTAACTCTGTATACCTTATGTATGTGTTGTTAAGGGGTTACCTGTACACTGTACTTCTGTGTCGTTAAGGGGTTACCTCTGTACACCATACATCTGTGTCATCAAGGGGTTACCTTTACACAATACATCTGTGTCGTTAAGGGGTTACCTCTGTAAACCTTATGTATGTGTTGTTAAGGGATTTAACCTCTTGTGTGTACCCCATTCATCTGTGTCATCAAGGGGTTACCTGTACACCATACATCCGTGTTGTTAAGGGGATACCTCTGTACACCTTATGTATGTGTCATTAAGGGGTTACCTGTACACCATACATCTGTGTCGTTTATGGATTTTTACTTTTCACGTAGTGGTGATGTAATCCATCCAATGCTGTGAAAATCTAGGTCTGGGTGCGAGACTAGTGACGACGGTGGTCCCATTTACACCCTGTACTAGTGTCTGCTGTGGGATCAAATCCATGGTCCCATTTACACACTGTAAGTGTATCTATTGTGGGGTCAAATCCATGGTCCCATTTACACACTGTACTTGAGTCTGTTTTAGGGTCAAATCTATGGTCCCATTTACACCCTAAACTTGTGTCTGTTGTGAGATCAAATCCATGCTCCCATTTACACCCTGTACTTGTGTCTGTTGTAGGGACTCAAATCCATGATCCCATTTACACCCTGTACTTGTGATCAAATCCATGGTCCCATTTACACCCTGTTCTTATGTCTGTTGTGGGGTCAAATACATGGTTCCATTTACACCCTGTACTTTTGTCTGTTGTGAGGTCAATTCATTGGTCCCATTTACACCCTGTACTTTTGTCTGTTGTGGGGTCATACTACCAACAGGCCGGAGAGCTGCCAGCTGCCACATTACCAGGGTTGAATGGGGTCGTCACAAAGCTAGACCTCAGCATGTGGAGTGGAACCTTGAACTGGAGCCGACCTCAAACACTGGGACCAGCCACAATGGCCTTCTATCCTAGCCCCACACAGCTCCTCACTGCAAATGCACGTGAAGCCACTACATGTACCTATGAAACCATTAACCCCCACACTACAAGAGGAATTACTGGTAGGGGAACCATCGTGGAGCTACCAGCTTGCATTGGACAAATGGGGATGCCACCACTGGAGCAGCCTCCATTTGTAGAGTGTACATGCGTATACGTTTTTCTCTTCACACATTTTGTGCTGTACATGTGGATCTGAACTACTGTAGACATGTACATGTACATGTTTTGTGCATTCTGGTGTGAAGCCATGCTGTTAGTGGTGAATATAGTTACTTGCCCTATCGGTACTGATTGTGGTGGGTCTGCACCCGTGGTTGGTGTATATAGACAACCAAGGCTTGCAGAGGGCGTTTTGCCTACATGTACACCACCAGTTTTCTAATTGTGAATCAGACGGATACAATATCTGTCACGTTTCCGTGTTAATGGAGATGAATCATATCCTTTCGGCAGCTTTCTGTCTCACCTATTTTATTATCGCGGGTGAATCATTACACTCAACAGGTGAATCGGAACCGTAGAAGGGATGATTCGTCTGTGGTATTCTTATTTAGCGATCGTCGTATATATTATGAAAAAATTTCTTTTTATTTATTTATTTTTATCATTTAAAAAAAAAATGAAATAGGACAACAAGTAAACACACACGATTACAAAACAATACAATGTATTAGACCAATCATGCAGCAAAAACAAAGTGTTTTGAGTTACTCCGTGCCACTCCAGACTGGCTGCAACTGCCTTCTCTTCAAATATGTATGTTGTGCCGCACTGATGGATGACAGAGTTTGAACAAGAGATGCTGACAGAAGGACTGGAAGTATGCTTGTGAGTGGTGCTGTGCCAACTATGAGTGGTTCCAGCTATTGCACAATGCAGCAGCATCCCTCCTCACTTTGAAAGCAGCTCCTCACACTTGCATCTAAATAACATATGTATAATGAAATGTAGAGATAACCATCAGAAAAGCGTACCTAGGTCTGACAGAGTGAATCCCAGATCGTAGTGTGCTGTAGTGAAATACATATTCAATTGTCAGCAATATCTCGGGCAAGACACACTTACCAATGCTGGAGAACGATGCCCAGGCAAACTTTGCACTTCAGGACAGCAAGTAAGCGGAATATGCAAGACGATTGTCAGTTGGGTATGTCACTGGGTGTAAAAACATTTTGATGCATGTGGCTGCTATACACAAACATACCATCGGGCGTGAGCTATGCGCCACACAAGATGCGCCATTGCCAGCAACTTTGAAGCAACTCAGAAAGGCTTACAAGAGAGTTGCTGCATGTAGCAGTTGCCTTGTATCACCTGGTTGGACTGTAAAGTATCAAAGCATAAATACCACGCGTAATAGAATGCATCCGTAAAACATCACCTTCTCGTCCTTCCAAATGATAGAACAGGCACGTCTCGATGTACTGCTAATGCTTCAAGGTGATTTGGCATCGCCTTTCGATTCGTTTTACTTGTTCACTATTTTCTAATCATGTCACGCTTATACATCATACATTAGCAAGTACTTACCATCAACAGATTCTTTTTGTTTTATACTGACAACATCCACAGTGCCGTATCGATCGTCGCGCTGCCACGTGTTAGGCCTTTAGTACCTAGGCTTCTATTTACTCATCAAGAAAATGCACTGAGCATATGCTTGATGGCTTAAAGTTTTCAGATGTCTTTCATACCTCGATTTGAACTTTGCAAGACGAACAAAAGCGTTCCAGTCGATCGTGACCTTCCATTTTGCACAATCGTCACGTGAGCAATGGCGGAAATACTTTTTTTTTTGTGATCGTGGTTTTTACCGTACTATTATCACTAAAATTCAATTGTAAACACAATTCACATATTGTTTGACATACAAAACACATTGTAGCAATATAAGTTATTGGACCAGTCATGCGACAAAAATAGAGTGTTTTGAGTGACTTTGTGCCGTTCCAGAGTGGTTTCCACTGCCTTCTCTTTAAGTACACATGTTGTGCTGCACTGATGGACGACGGAGATCGAACATGAAATGTTGACAGATGGAAGTACTCGAAGTATGTTCGTGAGTGTGAAGAGAGGGCAGTCAAATTGGTTCAGACGAAGTGCTGTGCCATTCATCACTGGTTCCATATATCGCACAATGCAGAAGCATTTCCCCTCATTTTCAAAGCAGCCTAGAAATACTCCCACTTGAATCTATATAAGTATAACATATGCATGATGAAATTAAGAGATAACCATTAGAAAAATTTACCAAGGGTTCTCTGCTTTCAGTGTAGTGTACGAAGTCCCCAACATTGACCATCTGACCATTAGATCCCACACTTGCCCTACCCCACAAGACTGGGGTTAACAAGGTAGTATTTGGATGGAGTAACAATGTGAATGAGTGATCAGATATTAAACTGTTGATGGCTATTATGCCATCAAATTCTTGAACTTTAACCATCACAGAACCTAATGCAGCAGCTTTCTTATTGATCTGTAAAATGATACAGGAGACTAGTGTTACAAAAATGAGATTTAACAGTGATGAAAAAATTGTAACACATGTTGGTTAATTATTATTAGTCCATTCGCATCATACCTTGCGAAGCCCACCATGGAGGTCTATGGCTCGATTATATGAGGATGTACTTCCTCCACCCAGGAAGTTCTCCACTTCAGATGACTGATATAGTTGTACTAGGTCATCACCACACCTGATGGATAAGGTTGATTAATTAACAATGACACAATACATGCTATTACAGCAATGTACCTTTCCGATGGATCAAAATGGCCGCCCGAGCATACAAATCGCATGCTCTGTTGAATGGCAAAACTAGTGGCTATGTCCTTGCTTGGTGCATGGCGATTGGCATATATATTGTGAGCTCTTATAGTACCATTAAAGCTTTCACATCTAAAACAATTAAGACAGGTGAGACGATGGACTTGTGATTTTACATCATTACCTCTCGGTATTGAACGTTGATGCTGGCCCAAACATCAGCATATTTTCAGGTAAGTGGAGAATTAAGTGGATCTTCAGCTTCCCCTTTAACTCAGGAGCATGCAGATCCACAGCACGCACGAAGTCCAAACATATTGCATTGTACAAAGCAATATTCTCTGGTTTGAATGGTTGGCAGTACACCATTCTAAATACCTGTAAACAAGCAAAGTTTATTACACCATTTGTAGATGGAGATGCTAACCTTTGAAAGTGCAAACCACACCTCTATTTCACCAGCTGTCAAATACGGAAGGAATACAAATAGAGCAAGCTGTGCTAAGGCTTTAAAATCACGCCCAACAAATGATTTGTAGTACTTAGCAATATTTCTAGTCAGGCGAATAGCAAAGCCAGAAAAAGGAAATGAGGAAATGCGAGCCAAAACCTCCAATTTTTGAGCTGATGTAAGCCGACCCATGACGTTTCTGACGAGGTATTTATAAGGGCCCAACAGCAAGGTATGCAACACCTCAACAGGTGTAGACCTAAATAGGGGAATAGAAGTGTAGATTTACATGCAACATTATGTGGTGCATAATACTCATGTGGGTCCACAGCTAGCTCTAGCACTGGGTTTGGTTCAGCACTTATTCCAAACCGTTTCTTCAACTGCTTCTTGTCAGCTTGACATCTTGCAGACCTAATGCTCCGAATTTGCATCATAGTGTCACACTTCTTCCTGAGCTCCCCAATGCCCTGCAAACCTGTGCTTACGTCAGCCTCAAAAATGACACAGAACACATCGTTAAAATGTACAATTGATTGCTACTATTACATACCAGGCAGATCCTGCAATATTTGCTTGTTGTTGCTCCCAGATGACTGCAAAGCTCAGCACCACGAGGGTTGTCGCAGATGAAAGATAACACTGGTGCAACCACTATAACTTTGCACTGTAGCGAAGCGTCATAAGCAATGATGCCTTCATGCTCAAGAAGATTTAGCTCTTGCACTAGTGGAACCGCCATTTCTAATACACGTGCCTTGTTGGATGCGCAAATAAAGTGGATATTGTGGAGTTTGCCATTCTCTTTCTTTGGAAGGCCTTCCAGAAGGTAGTTCCACGAATCAAATTTGTTCCACACCTTAGATTTATTACCACTTGTGCATGTCATCAGTAAACACAGTGAGTGGAACCATGATGACCGGCATGCCACCAGATTGCACTGACTTTTCCTTCAAAGGATGATGCACAAACAAAGAGGTGTACTCCTTGAAAAACAAAAAAAAAAGCATCGTAACATAAAAACCATGTTTATGAGGGCGGCATGTACTTACGTCACCCGTAAGCTCCACCAAAGTGTCATTGTCCTGATACTTGAACACAGACTGCGCCCTAGTTTGCATATCTGCCACCACAGCTTGTATGCACTGGACTGGTACAAGAATACTAGGTTCCCTGAGCACATAACCTTCCATATAAGGAACATGCTCTAGTGCAAATACATTAGCAAACACACCATCTTGCCCTTCCTGATAGAAAAAAACAAGGTAGACTTTTGTTACCAATGAGTACTAAAACATACCTGACACAGGAATTGTCTGACATGACCAATAGATGGAGTAGTGGAACCAAGCAGGGTAAACTCTACAAAATCTCCTATGAATACGTTGCCACAAGGTGTGGTACTCATAGGTGCAAAGAAACGTTTGTCGTTCCTCCAACGCAGAGCGTGGAACACTTCTCTGAAAATAGACAGAACACTGATGCATAAATCACATACACAAGGCCATAGACATACTTGAAATCACCCTTAGGGATAACAGGATAGCGAACAAGATTGCGAGCAATTTTGGGAGTGCCTAAGCACATCTTCAAGCTGTCTGAGATAGGATTGACATAAAATGGAATGCCAGAGCTTGTAGTGTGCTGTACTGGGATACAAACGCAAATAATAAATCATGTATAGACTCAGCAAGAAAAATTGACCATCTTTGGAGAACTGTGCCCAGGCAAACGATACTTCAGTAAGGAAGACAAACTTGGTACCTCAGGACAAATGGTACGCAGAGTATGCAGCACAAATCTTAGGTTGGTATGTCCCTGGGAGCAAAGCATTATATGCACACTCTGCAAATGGCTGCTATATGCAAACATACCATTGGGCGGGGGCTATGTACCATAAGATACGCCATTGCCAGCATCTTAGAAGCAAAAGGAGCATAAGAGGCTGCAGAATGCATCAGCTGGCTTGAATCACCAGGTTCAGCTGTAAAGCATTGAATTATAAATACATGTACCACACATAAATGCATACATATTTAAACCTTCTCGTTCTTCAGTTCCGATTGGTATAACAGGTGTAGATGGGCTGCTAGTGCCTCGAGGTGATGTGGCACCACACCTTGCAATTCACCTACGTTGACTAATAATATAGAATCATATCATGCTCTGTAACTATCCCATATGATAAGTATTTACTGTAAGTACTTACCCTGTTCAACATCAACATGGAAAGATTCTTTAGTGGCAACATCAAGTGTTGAATCGTCGTGGGACGGCGCTAAGTGGCTGGTAGTTAAGACAGATGCTCCTCGATTTTCATCGAAGGCAATGCACTGAGCGTATGCTTGATGGCTCGCAGTATTAAGATGCCTTTCATATCTGGATTTGAACGCAAAACCCACTTTGCAAGACGAACAAAAATAGCTCTTCCATACTGCACGCATCACGCGAGAGTGAATTTCAGTCACGTGAGAGAAATGTTAAGACATGCCCGACCCCCGAGAATCTCTTCAGCATCACTTGCAATAGGCTTCACCGCTTCGCCTTTGCCCAGTACAAGTTCTGCAGCGGCCAGTTCTGAATCCAGTGCTGCCTTGCATTCAAGATCAACGCTGACCGATCGCCGTCATTCAGATAGAGACTACTCTGAAACTCTGCTTGACGATGTTGAGTTTCAGCATGAGCACATCGCGGATGAGGCTTCCTTTAGGATTTCACTGCAGCGCACAGTCCAGGAATTAAGGTCCAATATCATAAGTTCAAATCAGAATTTTGAGCGGCGGATGCAAGGTATGGAAGATAAACTAGGCAAAGTGGAAGTGGCCCTGCAAGAACTGACTCGTACAATTCAACGTATTAGTGCTCAGAACTACACTACGAAGGGCAGTGTTTATGAGGTATGCATGAAGTATTAATTAGTAACAAGCGGAAGTGTAATAGTTTGTTATATGGCTGCTTGTATATATGTATAGTCACCACTGAAGGTTGAAGTCTGTCAGTTGTTTTGCCAGTCTCTTATGCGGGAACCCAGTGATGAAAGCATCAGGGTGAGAGCAGTACATGTATATGTATCCATGTACTGTTATAAATGTTTTTCATTAAAGCTTGCCGTTACAAGAGTTTTAACTGTTGAAGTTGTCAGAAACGAAAAATTTAAGTTTGATGATGCTCTTCGTTTCTGCAAGTCAAGGCTTGCTGATGCTAGAACAGATGAAAGAAGGAAGGTATGATTTGCTTTCAGCTTTAGAGACCAAATTTTGATTACACTGGTTTATTTCTTCAGTGCCTAGGTAAACATCCATACCCTAGGTGCAAGTTTATGCCTACCATGGACCTTGCAAGGAACATTATACAAAGTATGGGTGGAGCAACACATGAATTGGCTGACGTGAACACTTACTGCCGACATCTAGCACATTTTGTAATGATTGCATTGTGCTTTTCTCAGTATAATAATTTTTTTTTTTTTCCTGCAGCGATTATTTATTCGCCACTGTGATGATGACAAGCAGGCTAACCATGGGGAGTATCGCCACTGGGTTCAGCAGTACTACTCATCTATGGATGAAGAGCAGTGGGACACTGTGATGCAAGATGATGCAGCGTACAATTACGCCCTGCATGGTCATGGGATTCAGTTACCACAATAATCCCTTGCCAAGCTATCAAAATTCATTGCCGGCTGACTTTTTTTTTTTTTCATACACAGCAGCGTGTCATTTTAACTCTCATATCTTCAGCAGCTTTTATCATTTTGCTTTTCTATCTTATCTCAGCATGCATTGATTTCTGCTCTGTATTATAAACAACGTCAATAACATGGGAAGCTAGCTATTTGTGTATATAGCCTGTGATAAACACAATCTGAAAACCATTTTGATAGAGCTCGATGATGTCCTGGCTATACATGTACAGCCTTAATTGGAGTTAATCCCCCCTCCCTCCTCATGATCAAACGTAATATAGAAGATGGTGCGCGCAAAAACAATTCTCCATTCTCTGCCCCGTTCTGCCATCTAATACCATAACTATGCATCACGGGTGATTCCATTATTATTTTACGCGGGCTGCTTCAGATCGAATATCAACAGCGCCGATGATACGGGAGCGAAAACCATTCACGGATGCTTCGCAAGCATTGTATGAATAATCGCGGTGATTCGGTCATTATATACGCGGTCTGCTTCAGATCAGATTGCCAAAAATTTCTGAATCTCTCTAAATATCGCCGATGATACGCGAGCGAAAAAATTTCATCCATGCTTCATAAACGTAGAAAACTGGTCGTGTACTGAGAACTAGTAGCAAAACATATTAGTGCCATTTTGAATCAATGTCACATAAATTGCAAGCACAGTCACAGCTACAATGTGTCACGGTGAAGACGTCAGAATTCATGACCACACAGCACTGTCAGAGATGTCACCAGACATTACCAGTGTAACCCAGTTTCACCTGTGCCCCACGGCCACTATACACTACCCGCGCACATACATTTTGGCAGAAACACCAGCCTAGGGCTAGGTATAACGTAGTTGATGAATCCATTAAATTTGTAGGGTCTATTAACTCCACTTGCATTGTGTGGTCATGAATTCTGATGTCTTCATCGTGCCACATTGTAGCTGTGACTGTGCATGCGTGACATTCAAAATGGTACTTCCATATTTTGCTACTCGCGTAAAGTAAGGCCTTACAGTATGTAGGCAAAACGCCCTCTGCAAGCCTTGGTTGTCTATATACACCAACCACGGGTGCAGACCCACCGCAATCAGTACCGATAGGGCAGGTAAGTATATTCACCACTAACAGCATGGCTTCACACCAGATAAAATTTACTCTGTATACGTACATGTACATGCACAAAACATGTACATGTCTACAGTAGACCTAGTTCAGATCTACATGTACAACACAAAATGTGTGAAGAGAAAAACGTAGGCATGTACACTCAGTGGTGGTATCCCCATTTGTCCAATGCGAGATGGTAGCTCCACGATGGTTCCGGTCCCCTACTAGTAAGTACTCTAGTAGTGTGGGGGTTAATGGTTTCATAGGTAGTGGCTTCATTTGCATTTGCAGTGAGGAGCTGTGTGGGGCTAGGATAGAGGGCCATTGTGGCTGGCCCCAGTATTTGGGGTCGGCTCCAGTTCAAGGTTCCACTCCACATAGCTTTGTGACGACCCCATTCAACCCTGGTAATGTGGCAGCTGGCAGCTCTCCGGCCTGTTGGTAGTACAATTACACCATATGTTAGAGGGGTTTTTAGGGGTGGGTGGGAGGGCTGGTCGTGTGGGGACTGAGAGTGCTATTGAGTAGGGGATGGCCTGGGCCTCTGATACAACTTGCAGTAGAGGAGGATAGGTAGTGGGAGATAGGGCCATGGGGGTGAATGGGGCATGTGTTAATCCAGTTCATGGCTCCCCTAATATAGTGGGGGGTGCCAATTCCTATCGCAGTGTGAGAGCTGCATTATTGTGGGGACCCCCAATGACCCTGTAGGATTTTTTAGCACCTGATTGCTCCCTTGCTGCCAGTCTGATAACTCCACCTGCAATTGCTCCATGCACTGGTGCTAACTGTCTGGACATGTAGTGTGGGGCTATTAAGTTAACTTGCATTAATGGTTCTGTCCACTTGCAGTGAGGGAGTTGACCTGATTGGACCCTGGGCCATTACAGGGTGTAAATGGGACCAATGCATTGACCCCACAACAGACACACATACATGTACATGTACAGAGTGTAAATAGGACCATGGATTTGATCCTAAAACAGACACAAGTACAGGGTGTAAATGGGACCATGGATTTGACCCACAACAGACAGAAGTACAGGGTGTAAATAGGACCAATGAACTGACCCCACAACAGACAAAAGTACAGGGTGTAAATGGGACCAATGAATTGACCCCACAACAGACAAAAGTACAGTGTGTAAATGGGATCATGGATTTGATCACAAGTACAGGGTGTACATCAGATCATTGACCCCACAACAGACAAAAGTACAGGGTGTAAATGGGACCAATGAATTGACCCCACAACAGACAAAAGTACAGGGTGTAAATGGGACCAATGAATTGACCCCACAACAGACAAAAGTACAGGGTATAAATGGGACCAATGAATTGACCCCACAACAGAAAAAGTACAGGGTGTAAATGGGACCAATGAATTTACCCCACAACAGACAAAAGTACATGCAGGGTGTAAATGGGAGCATGGATTTGATCTCACAACAGACACAGCTTTAGGGTGTAAATGGAACCATAGATTTGACCCTAAAACAGACTCAAGTACAGGGTGTAAATGGGATCATGCATTTGACCCGACAATAGATACACCTACAGTGTGTAAATGGGACTATGGATTTGACCCCAAAATACACACATACAGGATGTAAATGGGACCATGGATTTGATCCCACAGCAGACACATATACAGGGTGTAAATGGGACCACCATCGTCACTAGTCTCACACCCAGACCTAGATTTTCACAGCATCAGATGGATTACATCACCACTACGTGAAAAGTAAAAATCCCTTAACGACACAGATGTATGGTGTACAGGTAACCCCTTGATGACACAGATGTATGGTGTGCAGAGGTAACCCCTTAACGACACCGATGTACAGTGTACAGGTGACCCCTTAACAACACATACATAAGGTATACAGAGTTAACCCCTTAACGACACAGATGTATGGTGTACACTGTACACTGTACAGGTGATACCATAACAACCCATACATGTACATAAGGTGTGCAGAGGTAACACCTTAACGACACAGGTGTATGGTGTACAGGTAACCCCTTGATGACACAGATGTATGGAGTACAGGTGACCCCTTAACAACACATACATAAGGTATACAGAGTTAACCCCTTAACGACACAGATGTATGGTGTACACTGTACACTGTACAGGTAACAACCCATACATATACATAAGGTGTGCAGAGGTAACACCTTAACGACACAGATGTATGGTGTACAGGTAACCCCTTGATGAAACAGATTAATGGGGTACACACAAGAGGTAACCCCTTAACAACACAGATGTATGGTGTTCAGGTAACCCCTTGATGACACAGATGTATGGTGTACAGGTGATACCTTAATAACACATACACAAAGTGTACAGAGGTAAAAACCCTTTAACGATACAGATGTATGGTGTACAGGTAACCCCTTGATGACACAGATGTATGGTGTACAGGTGATACTGTAATAACACATACACAAAGTGTACAGAGGTAAAAACCCTTTAACGATACAGATGTATGGTGTACAGGTAATCCCTTGATGACACAGATGTATGGTATACAGAGTTAACCCCTTAACGACACAGATGTATGGTGTACACTGCAGAGGTGACCTTAAACTACATAAAAAGCATGCATCTCACAATATGGTTCCTTTGTCATGAACCATTATTGGTCTTGTTGTGAGTATACAGTGCGGCTGGGGTGCCGTACGTCTTGCCACACACCGAACTGGAAAATGGCCTGTCAATTTCAGATATTAGCGTATGCCTCGCGGCTTGTGCTTGGCTGGACCCTGGCTTCTTTTGTCAACGCTGGAATCTGTGTTCATCACCTGGAACAGCAGGCTGCTTGTGAGTGTTCTTTTTGTGCAGGGACAGGGCCTGGCTACTGGCATACTTGTTGCGACATACATGTACAGTGCATTGGTAGGCAAGGATTAGTTCAGACCTGGGTCTGCATTTCCTCCTGCCAGAAACAGTGTCAGCTATTACCTTCACCTTGCAATTCACTGTGAGTGTCATCTGCAGACTGTAAGTAAGTGAGGAAGGTCTTGGTTTGTCATTTTCTGCTACTGCATGGGATGAAGCATTACCGCATGGATATATAGGAAGAGTTGGCCTCTAAGCTTTGTGAAGGCTTTGGACAACACCTTGTCCCTTTTCTTGGGGTCACGACCGTATTCCCTCACCTTCTCGTACAGGTACAGTGACCGCATCAGGGACAATCCACTGGGGGTAATAACAGGTGGCATCACTTGGCTCTGATAAGCCTCCTGTATGTCCTTTATGGCCACTCCAGCCCTCAGCATGCTCATCTCGGTGGGGTTTGTGTCCGATGGCAAGGTCTCCATCCTCATGACACCAGGGTGGTCTTGATCAAACTCAAATGTGTGGTAGTGTCTTAGGCCAACCAGAGGACCAAACCACTGGCTCAAGAAGGCATTCCAGTCCTGGTACAGCTGTGACACACAAGTGACATCCTGGCCACACTGCCGGACACAGTCAGCTAGGTTCTGCTGTAAGTCCATTGGGATGTGTGGCTTCCCTTGATTGAAATTGTGGGGGCTGCCAACTCCATTTGCAGCGAGAGGGATAGCAGTGTTTCCACTGGTATACCATTGTGGAGGCTGACCCCACTGGTTAGTTTGTGGCTCGTGTGTAGGGTCTGATATGGGTAGGTGGTTCCATAGGTAGTGCGGGTTGGTGGCGTCTGCTGCTGGTTATGCGGGGCTGCTGTCTGGACTTGCAATGCAGTGAGGCATATGTGGGGGTGGGGCTGGTGTCCATCCGCAGCTGTGGGAATCAGGGTCTGGGTACGAGACTAGGGCTGCTGGCTCTTAGTCATTTAGGGGCTGCTCACTCCCTACAACCACCATCGTCAGTCGTCGTCAGTAGTATAACCACCGTCACTACCGTTCTCAATCTCCCCACCTCGCTCGAACTCGTCCGCCGATTGAAACTCTTGCGAGCGTGTTGTCTTCAGTGGACGTCGCCATATCTCCGTTATCTACATAGGAGATAACGAATAACAACTGTGACAGGGACGATACATTAAATACTTACTCATCAGATCTAGCTAGCGCAGTATGGGTGTGGCTATAAGTTATCAAAGTCTCGGCCCACAGGAAGTAGTTGCATATTCATGTCTTTGATGAATGGAAGCGGGCCTCGCACGTACAACGGCGCGATTCGAGCGGGAAACGTGTACCGACTTTGCGCCGCTGTATCTCCGTAACGGATGACATAAAAATTAACGAACAGAACAAATCGATAGGTATAGGACCTCTCTACCTACAAACCGAATTTGAAGCGATTTCATTACTCCTACCTAAAGTTATGGCGGGTGTGAACCCGGTGGGGTATCGAACATTGCAATACTGGCACGGAGCAAGTGCAAGACTCCAAAATGGATTTTAAAATAGAGAAATGGTGTAGTATGAAGTGTTGAAAATAGGAAGTCGATAGCTTTTACCATTCAGAAGTTATAGCGATTCAAACATAAGGGAATTTTATAACATTTTATATATATATACGAAGGCTCATTTTGTCGTGAACTGTCCCATATATATATATATATAATTATATATATATATAATTATATATATATATATATATATAATATATATATATATATATATATATATATATATATATATGTACCTCTTTCGCGATAAAGCTAAAATCACTCATCTACACGTATGCAATGACGTTGCGAGCCAATGGTATGTCTGTTTGAGATACGGGGAAAAAATACAAATATGTCTCATAATGGTACATGAAGTAATTAAAATCTCCACTCTAAACCAAGCAATTCTATCTAGAGGGAATTATTCATTTTTCGGCCTGCCCCAAAATGGACTAAATTTCCACGCGTTTATCATGGATTTGGATTCAGTTTGGAGGTAGAGAGGTTCCTCAGCTATTGGATTGTTCTGTTCGTTAATTCTTATGTCATCAGTTATAGGAATAAAGTTTAATAAACAACGTGCACGTTTACCTGCTCGATTGGCGCCAATGTTTTGGGCAAATAGCATCCCGCTCATATAGTGTATGGAGTCATTGGAGAGGCGGTGATTATATCATTGGCGGCAATCAAGCGGGGAAACGTGCACGTAGTTTGTTCAACTGTATCACCGTAACGGATGACATAAAAATTAACGGACAGAACAATCCAATAGCTAAGGGACCTCTCTACCTATCCACGATGGTCACAGTTATTTTGTAATTCTTATGTATACATGCATACATGTATATCAGTCACGTTATTCAGTTCCGAATTGTACACAGCGGTTTTCCGTATATATGTAAACATGCAGTCTTTACAGAGAATCGTTACATGTGTAGTTAACTCCAACGTGTTTGTTCCGCGAATCGGTTTAGAGAATCTGCATGTTTTTCCAGCTAACTAAATTATGCAGGCGATATACTGTTTTTCTATAGACTGTTCGTTTGAAAAGAACTTTTGTGTGTTTTAATAGTTGAACAGTCGCGTTAAGAAATGCATGCATGCATGCCGTGTTGCAAATAAGGGTTTGAACTTAGAACCGTATGTTTCCAACCAAACTTGGTTTAAGATATAAACGTCTTTTAATCTGACTTTTGGTTTCATGTTTGAATTAGTGGTTTAGAATGGGGAACAAACAATGATTATATATAAATATAATTATAATTATAATATATATATTTGCAACGTGACAAGCGAATTTCCTTTCCAACCTGACCGACATATACAAACTACCCCCCTTCCCATGATGACCTCTGCAACGGATATCACCACTGTCATTAGTGCACTTAGTAACATCATTGTTGGTAGAGTGCATCGGATCCAGTTTTAGCCAGTCTAGCTTAGTTGTACGTTGAAGTAAAGATTCTGCAAATCAGTTGAATTTACATGGTTGATTTAATTTTTGCTTTAGTTTCTGCATGAAGACCTTGGGTCCCATGACCAGTTGTTTTCAAACAATTGGCTTCACACGTTTTTGAAGAATCATTACCTTGCTCTGCCACTATTTTGTATCCTATTTTGACTCACTCAGGACATGTTTGTTTCAGTGTGCCTTTATGAAAATGCTCTACAAGGACCAGTTGCTGCCACTGAGTAATGTGTTCCAGCAACACTTTGCCATTCATATAAGCTTAGCACAATGTGTCCATATGATATGTATACATCAAACAATATTGCTGACAATGTTTTTCTAATTTCCAACTCAGTGATTCAGAATGGTAAATTAAGCACTTACCATTGCCAGAGTTTTCCATATAAAGTGTTTCAATACTTATTTTGTTTTCCTTATTATTGTTGTTCATTAGCTTCCATGAATAAACTTGTTTTGCTATCTTGTGGCCATTCTAAACATCATCTTCCTGGAATGAATGCATGAATAGTTTGTATCTGTATCACAACTGAATCCGATTAGGGCAAACAGATACCTCAGACTTATTGACATGCTCTACTACATACAAGTGTGTGTTGCAAGTGGCACCAGATATGAGGTCTTGCCCACAGTGACCTTCAAATATCATGATTTCCAGTTTAAAGATGCCTTCTGCCATGTATATGCAAGAGCCCATTGCACCTCAGACTCTCTTCACATAGCCATAATGGTGTGTTCTAGGTCAACATACAAATGTAAGTGCATGATTTTAGAAGACCAGAATGAAGACCAGAGATTGGACCAGTTGGAGCATTGTTACAAATGGTATTACCATCACATCACCTACCTGTTGTACTTGGCATTTGGTGGTCCAAACTTGTACAAATTCATGTTTGCTGACAACTTTCCCACCAAACCGCATCAACCACATGAAACTGTTTCAGCGGCTGATCATGGAATACGCTGTTATTAAGCAAATGCTCAAGTTTGAGAAAAGTTCAAAAGACATTTGCATGTTATTGCATGGTGTCCAAGAGGGTCCAGACTGTGGGCAGGGCAGAAACCACACTGAGAACCCTGGGAGGTATCTAGGCCCATGCAGTCACCACATGCACAGCTACCTTGAATTCAATTGGGTCGGGATGTAGAGCTAGGGATGTGGAGGGAATAACTGACAACCAGGATGTCGCATGGAGGGTTGAAACTGATAGCAGTCTAGCCTTGTTAGCAGGGGAGCTATGACCTGCACCAGATAGTTTGATGCTTCTCTACCCCAAGCCCTAGAGGGGTTGAAACCCACCCAAGAGCTAAGCATTTTTCATCATTGGCCTGGTGTTTCCTGACAAGGCCTTCTCAATCAATCCTGGGGGTAATGTTATCCATAATGCTCTCAGGGACACTTTAGCACACTTTCTATATCATGCACATTCTTCAATCGAAGTTGAAGATGGTGCTGGGCTCTTTCCTGACCATTCACAGCCAAAACCTGCTGATATTCTCGTGCAGCACTGGAATCTTTGGAAGGCCAGTTGCCCTGGACATCTCCGCTGTCTCACTGCTAAATCCTTCAACTTTAGCTTTAGCGGGAACAATGGTTGGTGCAGTCCTTGAGGCAATGGAGAGCAGGAAACACCAGGCCAATGATCAAAGGGTATTGAAATATAAATCCATAAATAAATAATCAAGTATATATAGCTGTTTATTACTGCATGACTGCATGAGAAAGTTGTAAGACTCATTTTAAGACCTGCTTCCTAATCAGAATCTGTGTTATCCTGGCTACACAATATGATACTCACAGCCAGTCCAAGAATCGAATTGGCACCAATAACTGTCTGGTAGGCCAGATACTGATGGCTTGCTGTCATCATGAACTGTGAGCAACAGAGTTGATCTACTTGGAAGTTGACATCATTGATGGCAGCAGCCAAATGACAACACGAATGGGACTGAGGGGCAGCAATTTTATACAATCCCACTAACCAGTTTCCCATCTCTCATTTCCTTCTTCCCTACTATGCCAATGCTAAGTCCAATGCCCTATATAATCAAACAAGTGCACAGTTTTTTGTGGTGGATAAGCTGATTCATTTTCCTCATAAATTGACACTTCAGAAGGACAAGTTGTCATTGACAGATTCTGCTTCTCCCTCCCCCCTCACATGATGCATTAGCTCCTCCCCATCACATGGTGCATTAGCTCCTCCCATCACATGTTTGCATTAGCTCCTCCCCATCACATGGTACATTAGCTCCTTCCCATCACATGGTGCATTAGCTCCTCCCCATCACATGGTGCATTAGCTCCTCCCCATCACATAGTTCATTAGCTCCTCCCCATCACATGGTACATTAGCTCCTCCCTATCACATGGTGCATTAGCTCCTCCCCATCACATAGTATGGTTATGGCCCAATGGAATATGGATATCGTTCATGTACTTCTCGAAATCCATTGGCCTAAATAATTAAAATCAGTCATGGATTCTGGGGCAATCTCACCCCCCCCCCCCCCCCCCTCCCCCTTTCAGACATGTAAAAAAAAGTATTTTTCCTTAATTGGTGCTGTTTTCTTAGCAATAAAATGTTGGCTTCTAGAGCAGAGCCCCAGGCCCCAATAAGAATGACTCGCAGTCAGGAGGAAGGTGGCCTTTCCCTTAAGTGCATTTTTGCTATCCTATTACACTAACCCACACACAGTGACCAATGTGGCACCATGCCAATTGAGAGAGTTCTACAAACTAAGTGAACTTATTTTATGAAGATCCATAAAACAAAAATTGGGACAGAACCAAATAGAATAGAAATGCCATCCTGACTGGGCAAAATTTCAAACTAGGTGAGACTTTCTGAGCTCAAATTTTTGCATATGGTCCTAAATGGATGAATTGACTAATGGACAAACTGCATATGTACATGTTGTAAGGAGGGGGAGGAAGTGTTACAATTGTCCACAGTGACACAGGGGCAGAAAGGGCTTATCCACTGATTAAATGACAAGGCAGCTCCAGTGGTACCTTATGAAGAGGAAGATGAGCTGCTGCCCTCCGGAGAGGAGCAGGAAGTCTAAGATACATAATACAATGTACATGCAGCAAAGCAAGCTGCACCAGACATTGGAAGAGAGACCTAAGGAGTTCATCCACCAAAGCAGATGAACAGGAAAAATAAACTGTACCCACTAAGGAAAAAAAATCAGAAGCCACCAAAAATAAGGGGTAAGGAGTGTAGTAAAGGGGACTGCTTATTAACTTTTTGACACTTTTCTACATGTATGTGTGCATGCATACTTGTATGATATAATGTTAAAGATGTTGGACCTGATCACATGCAGCCATTCTCTTTTCTAGCAGAGTTACAACAATGATTGTAGTTAATTAGTGCATGGATGTAACATCTATAACGATAAGAATGTAGCACATATAGGACTTATTTTTTTCACCACACATGCATGTACTATTGTATTTGAATTTTATATACCACCTAAATTCTCACAGCAAACGTTTTTATTTATTTGTGTGCATGCGTTATACATGCTTGATAATATCACTTTCAACATTCACAATACAAACATGTCACTTAAAAATCAGCATATACATATTTATTCCAAGAATTTTATCTCTACTTTTACACAAGTCTGCAGGTCTAACCAAATACGGGCTCATGATGTTCACTATTGTCTATCTCTAATTTTCTTCACCATCCTTGCATATATTCACATATTGTAAATACACACTCTTTGGTTTGTCTCTGCTGATATCAGTGGTATAGATTGAGGTATATTCACATTCTGGGACAGCCATTGATAATATGAGCTTGAAAACGTGCATCACTCACATATAAAATGCTGGGCATACCTTGAAATGGAATGGTGTCGCTCAAAGGCATTTGGGAACAGTTTTCTTTGCTCTCTGCTGATATTTCTGGCTCTGTAATGATGTAGTGCACATTTAACATACAAATGTAGTTCTATAAAAAAAAAATTTGCTTTTGAAACAAAGATTATACCAGTATTGCTATACTCATCTTTGACAAAGAAAATTTTTAGGAATTTTGCCTTTTTTGGAAGTTAATGTGAAGTGAAATGGAATGCAAGTCTGTTTCATTTATGTTATAATGATAAGGATTACGATCTACTTATGCAATCAACTTTGAGATCAATAAATTGTATGTTATCATGGAAACATGGTATAGGTCAAATATCACTTCAGTTTGCACTGACCATGACAGTTCTAGCATTTATCCTGTTTGTTTAAAAGTAGTGATTATATCACTAAATGAAAGGAGGCTGTAGCTTATAGTACTTAGAATTACTAGTGAAACTTCTTTTGGTACTTCCTTCATCTCAAATTGCATGCATCCTAACATTAAATTCAATGCATTACCTGAGTATTCATTGGATTCTGCTCTCTCCAGTATGATTGCTTCTGAAATTTTCAAATCAGAGTAAACGTTGCACTCAGTTGGATAATTCGGTGATGCAATTCCAGTGATATGAGTGTCAGCAATAGTCTTGCATTCCGAAACTGAACTTGCAGAATATTTATGTTTCTGTGATACAAGTACATGTACATGTAACATGACAATTATAAAATTGTCAAGTTAGATATGAAAAGACATGCTCACATTGTGGTCAGAATGAATGGAAGAAGACCAGGCTTCATATTTCTTGCGTATCCTACCCAATACCTATTCACATATTGGAATACATGTACATGACTAATGAAGATAGAAATCTTTAAAGTAGCAAGAATACCTTTTCATGCCTCAAGACATAGAATATGAATATTAAAAAACCCTAGAGGAATCAAATGGATCTGTAACCTGATTATTGTACCAAAGAATACTGACTTGCAGTGAGTTTAGAATTGTAAAAAGCCATGTGAAGACCAATGTGTAATGGTTTATAGAAAGCAGTCCAAATATCCACTTGCATCCAAGTATAGGTAGTAAAATGATAGTGGCCTTTATGAGTGATCTAGCCATTGGTTATTGGGCAAGGACAAAATTGGTGAGCAGAGGTACACCCAGGTGTAACTTACACAACCACAGTTTTGTTGTCTTTTTTCATCTTGACATCAGCTGATTTTGCTCTGCCCTTCTTAAATAATACAACTAGCACAATTAGCAGAAACAGAATATTAACCTGTCACAAAAGCATACATGTGGTTTCCAGAACAAATGGCAGCTCTAAGTGCTTACCAACTGGATCAGCACCAATGGAGCAGCAAAGGCCCATATGGTGCCCTTTTCAGTGGATATCCAGCAACTGATTGAGAATTCAAGCAAGAATAGTAACAGGAGAATAATAAATTTTATATAGTGGCAAGATTACATTTAAATATGTATTTGACACAAATAATTTGACAAAATTCCAAATACATTATCACAAATTAGACTTGTATCTAAATAGAATGCTTATGGCAGTATGGAAACAAATTTGAACGGTACCATATCCAATCAGACAGTGAAAAAAATCAATGTATGACTATAAATATATTTACATGACATTTGTCTACATGCATATTGTATTATTATTTTGGCTGAAGTAAAATAAAAGTCTTTATTGCTTTTTCCATCCAATACATATGGCAATAGTTAGTAGCCAATCTTAAGATCAGTTTTCCTAAGTCCAAATCAATGTGCACTATTCATAACCCTTCATATTGTACATAATGAATGCTGCTATTCTAGTTATGCAAAACAACTGCTTGTGCTAACAACTAAATATAAATAAATGTGTGCTAATTTTGATATAACATAAGAACAATAAATACGAAACTACCATAATTCAGTAAGTACAAAACTGCTCACAGTGCAGTATTGGATTCTCAAAGCAGCCTGAAATTGCCTCCTTATCCTTCTTACTTCTCACCACATAATAATCACTTCGTACTGCTAGTCCAATGACCACAAAAATCAGAGCAGGAACTGAACCACATGGTAGTCTTGCTGTAATAATGCACAGCGTAGAAAGAGATGGGACACTTACCCCACCCCAGTATGAAAAAGAACCACCACTTATCCTTCAGAGTACTGAACACCAAAACCAACATGAGGTACAACATGACACCCTCACACATCATCCAGCAGAATGCAGAGAGCCAGAAATACTGGAGGAGTGCTGCAACAGCCTTGCAGGCAGCCTGACCATCAATCATGGACTGTCAAATTGAACTGATACAAAAAAAAATATTGTAACATACTATATTATTCTTAGCAGAATCAACTCCAGCAACAAAAATAAGGAAGGCTAAGAACAGCGCAATAGCCAAGTTCAGGTGGATGAAACTATGTGGTTTTTCCAAGAGCTGCTTTCTATCATTTTATTGCACATTAAATAATACATGTATTTTTTACTAAATAGCCTTACTTTTGGCTCAATAAGAATACAATTGTAACCAGAAGGCAGGCCATTGAGATACTACACCCAATGTAGGAGATGTATGTCAGCACTTCACTGTCAGGCTGTGACATACATCAACATGATCATACAACAATACCTTTAGTATAGAACATACAAAGGTTTCTACAGCAAGTAGTACTGCAAAGCTAGTTAGATGGGCTGAATAGCACTGGACAAATGAGCCATTGCTCGATGGAGGCAGCATGCCTTCTGATGACCAAGATCTGGAGGTACCATATTTAACAGTGAATTGACTAATGAGATAACATACGAGCTTGAAAAGTTCCAGAAAGAACATTTATACTGTGTGGTGAGCTGGAACAAAGCATACATCTTTATGTTTATCACATCAATAATGCTTTACACTTACATTATTTTGACTATTTATGCTAAATGTGATCATTGCAGGTCGTTTTTGTAAAGCTAATGATCCAAACCCACCATCTTCAACAGCCACTTGGCTTGAAAGAATAAGTGAATCAACTTGCTGTATGCTGTGTATGTATAGCAATGTATTCATGGAGTAATAATAATTCATGCATGTGTGTTTTGAGGATGATTATTTGTGTGTTTATATGTGTATGTGTGTGTATGTATGTGTGTGTATATGTGTGTGTATGGAGTTAATATTTGCAACCTAAGAGGACAGCACATACAGAGATCTGTTGAGTGGTAGAAAAGTGCCAATGTTATTGATGATCATATTGACTACTGGTACAGATGAGGCTGTGGTAGAGATTTGTATGCTTTATGTTAATATTAGTTTCATGTGTACCATTATTTCCCCTTTCCAATAGAAGAGCACCAGGAATAATGATACTGGCGTCACTGACTGAAAATGTTGCATTTATAAATAGATCATAATTGCCATCAGGAAACTTCATGTCAGCTTGGTTTGATGCGATCTGTACCCTGGATGCCTGAAGCACTAGCAGTAAAATAATAATAACAACTGGTCCATTTCAATATGTAACCAATTACATATTTCAGAGCCATCATGACATACCAATGGATGATCTTGACAATGTAATGGTACTGGTGGCAATGGTTGCCAGGTAGAGGCCATATGACTCACAAGTCATGAGGAGAAATGGACTTGCTGCATTAGGACTTTGCCACCCAGCTAGATTGCTTTCATTCAAAAGGTTGTTTATCACATCCAAAATTATCTAACAGTGCAGAATAACGAAAACTTATGAACGGTACACGTAAGAAGCTTACCGCTGTATTCACCACACCTGTGCCCCCACCTTGTTGAAGGTTTTTGCTCAACAAGGTTAAAATTGTAGAAATAATATCAACACTGTGCCTTAGATCCAGTGGAAACATAGACATGTGTGTAGGTTTTGTTACATCAAACAGTGAATTCACTATGCCAAGAGCTTGAGCAACATTTGCAGATAAAATCTAGTAAATTGAGAACATAAATGAAATGAACTTAATAATCCATCGTTTATTGCCATTGGAAGTGAAGTCTCAGTTTTGCACTTCACTTCTCTATGACCATCCAGATATGTGAACATGTACTAGGTTGCCCAAATGAGCATTTTCAAAACCCTTAAATGGTGACACTATGATAATCATAATTATCCCAATTGCTTTTCTGGGAAGAGGATCAACTGCAAGACTCCCAAACTTGGAAATGAATATATAAATGTACTTTTCCATTGCCAATGTGCACTTGCATGCCATTTACCTGTTGTGCTAAATTTGTAATTGTGGAGCTTTCACATTGTGTCACATCTGCAAGACCCCAATCACCTTTGCTGGAGCAGAACCGATAGGCCCCTCCTGTATCAAATGATAATTCAATGCATGCCAAATCAGTTATTCAACTTAATTGGCACTTCAGCTCACCTCCCTGAGGACAGGGTAGAAAACGTGTTGAATTAAAAGCAGTATCAGGCCACTGTAGGCCCCACATGGTGTCATACACACCCCTGCAGCCGCCTGAAATTGAATGCAAATTAAAATAATATAGTAAGACTTTATATAATTTGCTTCAGTTTACTTTTTTTAATGATTTTTGCACACATCCGTTATAAGCGTACAATGGGAATTTTTGAAATGCGAATATGCCAATACATCTGCACAATAAAGGTTGCTGGATGGAATCTGAATCGATGGATGCACACGGTTTAACTGATGTACTGGTCAGTAGCTACATTTTGTTTTATATTGAGAGTATTCAGTAAGGAATAGCAAAACGTTAAATTAAACAAAAACGCAAAGTATTACGGATCGCGAGCAGTTGACTTTAACAAACACGTTCCGTACTCACGTACTTGTAAAATGAAGGGGCATCAATAAATTTTTTTTTGTAATAGTTAGGCACTGGAACCGAGGGCAAGGGCGGATCCAGGAATATTGAAAGGGGGGGAGGGGGGGGGGGGGGGCTAGAAAGGAGGTCAGGGGGCTGTGCTCCCGGGAAAAAAATTTGAGCATTGAATTCCTGGTTTCGATGCTTTTTTTCACACCTTTGAACGGTAAGTTGCATTTTTAGTCCATTTGCTTAAACGGCCAGAGGCAGCCCCAGCATCTATCGAGGGAAGGGGCAAACACACGAGGGGCGCCAAAAGTGGCGTGGCTTACGATACTTCTGATGCGCGCGTAACCGGTTGACTCTGGATTGTTGCTAATAATGCAGGCGAGCGAGCACTAGAACTAGAAGCTAAATTATGCATGCTCCGCATGTTGTGGATTAGGGATTGGAGGTGGGGGGAAGGGGGCGCCATAGCCTGGGTAGGAAGGGGGGGGGGGGGGGGGGGGGGGGGGCTAAGGCCCCCTGAGCGCCCCCTCCGGCTGCCCATGATCAGCTAAAACAGTGTCCCCAGCATCACACCTAAATTTTAGCAGGTCTGTGTCTTCAAGGTACTCTACATTCTCATTGATGTTGACAGCAATTCGTTATTATTCGTGATTCGCGCTAGTGATTGGATCCACCGCTTTGTACGTTGTGGTTCAGCTATGAATATCTCATCGTCATTAATTGGGGCTTCTTATCGTACGTCACGCGTTGACTCGTTTTCACAAGTACGAAGATCGAGGCACTTCGGGAGCCTGAAGGGGCGTGGTACAAAATAAAAAGGGCGTGTTCTAAGGGAAAGGGGGGGGGGGGGGGCTATAAATCACGTGGATCCCGAAGGTGACAGTGTCTAACTGATTTAGACTATAGCGATGGTTCAGGCGAGGCTTAGTGTTAATGTGTAGTCGGGATACATGGTATGACATAAGGCAACCATCCCATATGAGCTTTATTAATAACTTCAAAAAGTTAAACAAAAATCGAGGCTGGCAGGCACGGCAAACTACCCTCCCGCGTGCTGCTCAAGGATGACAACTCAACGGCGCATGCGTGGTCCCTCCCACATTAACCTTAACTCGTTAAAACTTGTGAACCATTTTGTATATATGTGCCACACCCCATTTCTACGTGACGTCACGCGGAATAAACATGGAAGACTTGGAGAGTTCAGAAAGCGAATCAGAAGAAAGCTTTGATGAGGGTTCTGAACTTAATGAAGATGGCACAGAATCAGACGACGATGGAGCGGGAATAATTAGTGATTTTATTGTCTGCCATTTTGTTTTCATTAAATTAAGCTTTACCCGAAGGTCCCGAACTTGGCAATGTCAGCCTTTATTTTATGAAGCGTCTTTTCTACCTAAACACTGACAAATACACATTTCTTTTACGTGGAATCGTGTCCATTTATAATAAGCAATAAATGTTTTATGTCACGTAGAAAATGAGGTGTGGCACGTATATATGATACATTAAGTTTTACCTCCGGGACCTATCAGACCTCGGATACAGCCAGCAGAGTGAATCTTAACATCATTATCGTACTATATGTATGTAAGGGATGGGGCAATAAGTTTCTCGAATTTGGCAAGAAACGGATGTATGATTGTGGAAATATAACGTTTTCAAAAACACCTTAAAAGTCATCATTAAGAACGGTACCGAGTTCATATGTGCCAGATCTTTAATAATTTAAACTGATGCACCATCCTAAATCCAAAATAACAAATCAGTATAAAGATGCTTCATTTCAAAACTTATAATATAGGCATCCGGTTTTTTATTGACTGTTGCATCTGACCAATCGACACATGCAAAACTTTTTTATCTGGATTGAGCTTCTATGAAGGTTTATAAATGCACATAGAATTAGTTAGGTTTTTTTAAGGATGACGGTCACCGGTGCCTTTGATGCAAAATTCGATGTCGAATGGACGAGCAATGGCAAGTTTCAGGCAAACAATGACGCTTCTTTAGTGTTTGGCACATTTATTTCAGGGCTGACACATACTCAGATGGGATATCTTAAATAGTTACAACCACATGAGAGAAATACAGCACTAAAAAAGATGCTACAAATTTTGGAAATCATGTACCCCTACTGACAATAATATAATAAAAACATTCTCTTTGAGTAAGGAGGTGGTATATAGGATTTGGTTGGTGGTTTTTAAAGTAGGACAAGGGTTGAATGACTGATGAGGAAAACAGAAAAGTCCTATACATCTAAGTAATGTCCTACAAAATCAAGTATTTGCAAGCATGTGCCTTATGCATGAATCTTAAAACATACATGTAGTGTGGAGAGTGAAAAATTAGTAGTTGCGTAGTTAAACACAGAAGCATAAGAAATCGGAAGAAAATGAAACAGCATGTGTAAACAAATGCCAAAGTAGGGGCAAACCCATGCACAACAGTTGATTTGTAAAGCTATTTATTACACCTTACTATGCTATGTTACATGTACCTGATAAGAAATTAAATTTTGTAGCTTATTTTACCCCACATGGCATTTTTGTGCTTGTGAAGAATGGAGCAATTAATAATGAATTCATAAGCATGACATCTGACCTTATTCTGTTCTCCAGACATGCTATTAAATGTACAAAATAAGCATAACACACAAATGGTGCCGGTTTGTAAGTTGATACCCTAATCAAAGTGTGGGATCTCTTGACGTGCTTGGCTTGTGTTGAGGTATAGTCAATACACAACTATGTATGCTGAAATGCAGGCTGTATCTTATTAGAAAGACTACTAAATCAGCCAATGTTAATCAAATATGCTGCACATATGAGTCACTCTCACATCCCAGGCCAACCAGCTATAGCTAGAGTCAGGTATACATTTTACTTCAAAACTGTTCATTATTGAAGCAATTTCAAGCATTACCAAACCAGACATCTTTTTTTATTATTCTTTTGCGACAATTTATGCTGTCACTTGTGGAAAAGGAACAGAAAGGAGTATCAACACTAGTATTTTCAATGGTATAATACAGTATAAGCAATTCGACTATAGGTTAGAGGGATGCAGTAATGTTCAATGATACTTCAGCTGCTTACCTGATTTACTTGTTCTGTTTGTCATTATCAATGAAGGCAATCCCTCACCGACAGATGTGTTGGCAGTCACATAACACTCATCTTGTGTGTATGGGATAAGACCAGTGTTGAATATAGTTGTCAGTGTTGTCCCATTGACTACAGATCTGATGGTTGGTATATTTGGTCCAATCACCTGTTCAGGATATGCTTGTGTAGCAGAAGTGTTGCAGTACACAGTGTATGCAGTGACGATGCCATTCTTTGGAATGGGTGGGGCCCAACTAGCCAAGAGTTGGTTTGGTGAGCCAGGAACAGAAGCCACAAAAATGTTCAATGGAGCAGATGGGACTGCAGGGAAATAGGTACCAGGTGTAAGAATAAGAATCGCATAACAGTTGGAAGTGTGTAAGAATAAGAATCTCATAACCAGTTGGAAGTGTCTAGTAGAGGATGTATCAACTGGTGAAAGGGTTGTGACAGATAAACGTTGACATGCAGGATTCATGAAATGGTGAGATCATTTGCATGATGTGAAAAAAAGTGGACTCTTAAATAATGTGTGTAACAGTGGATGAGGTAGGCTGAGGATGTTTGTTTTTTTTTACTTGTGCATGCAACTATGCATTCTGCTGATATTGTGTGCAATCTAAAGGGATATATAGCCTAGTTACAAAAGACAAAAACATACTAATCTTGCATTTAAATCAAAAAGTAATTAACCATCTTTGTTTTGATGCAGATACATTTTATCAGTCCACTAGGTTACCAAAATTTTGTTTATAGTGAAGTGCTGTAACACATGACTCTGATACTGTTACCTGTTTCGCTTGTTATACTGTTGACTACTTGCGATGGTGCTCCTTCACCAACAGATGTGTTAGCAGTCACATAACATTGATATTGTGTGTATGGGATGAGGCCAGTGAGTATAGTACTCAGTGTTGTCCCATTGACTACAGATCTGATGGTTGGTATATTTGGTCCAATCACCTGTTCAGGATATGCTTGTGTAGCAGATGTATTACAGTACACAGTGTATGCAGTGATATTTCCATATTTCACAGAAGGTGCAAACCACATGGCAGAGAGTTGATATGGTGAGTGAGGGACAGGAGATAGTGTAAAGTTCAAAGGTGAAGATGTAACTGTAAAGCAGGAAATAACATAATAATCTTATTAGTAATGCCTTTGAAGCAATGATTGAGCCCTACCTGTTGTTGTTATGACTGCATTTTGTACTGACAAAATCCACTGACCAGGTACCAAAACATTGCTTGTACTGGTGATGTTAATTATAGCAGGTGTTCTTGATCCTTGAATATTTGCGTAGTTCACACTGTCCCCAGCATTAAACCCAACCTGTGCTGGTGTTCCCCCAAGACCTCCAGACCCTCCTGAAGCATCACCAGTTGTCCACTGCATCAAGCCATCAGCATACTGGAATATTACAAATGATCGAACATTGTCTGTTGACAGGATGCACTGAAAGGTGTTAGTCTGGGTGCAAGGAGATAGATTGAATTATGTATGGTTGTCACTGATTTTCATGCACTGGTGCACATTTGGGTACTTTACATGTCCAAACAAAATTAGTGAATGCTTAAAGAGACTATGGAAGTGAAAGTGATGAATGTATGTGCAGGGGAATTTTTTAATGTTGGGATGTTTTGTATTAAGCTCTGTGTATATTTATTAATGTATTAAAATTATGGTATGCATCCAATGTGCCACTGCATACATACAGAGTTATAGTAGCCAATGTGGTCCCATGTATGCATACTAAGTATGCAATGTGCTTGTACATACCTTATCTGTATGGTTTTTATAGTAGCCCACATGGTCCCATGTTGCAATAAATAACCACAAAGGAGTAAAGTTTGGTCCAGCTATGATGGGTGGGATATCATTCACTGCTTTTGCCAGGAGTGAAGAATTAGTTGTAGCTCTGTACCACACTTTGCCTGTGCCTGTTGTGTCAACATCAGCAAAAAATGGAGCTATCATAGGATTGCCTTGAATGGGAAATGGCAGTGGAGTGTAGGTACTATAAGCTGCATTAAAAGTCAAGTCACCATTGTTGTTCACCTGTATTGATCACAGAAATAGCACAATAAGCACATGTATATTTGGTTCAAGTACATAACATAATAGGATAGCATTTTGTCTACATTGTGTGTAGTCTAGTTGTATGTTTATATTCTACTAGTGTACATGTACTTGTGTATGTCCATGTAACTTTATTTTTGCAAATCAATTTCAATTTTGCATAGCAAAATTGCTATGCAATTTAAATTTTTAAAAAGTAAATCATTCCCTCCTGGTCAATGTGTTCTTTCTCTCCCTAAAAATTAAAGGCCTCTACTTGAAGCACACCCCAATCAAAGTCTTGTGTGATCTATGGACAAGGAATGAGTTCAGTACTCTTTGGAACCTCATGGTGTCCAATGCTCATAATGCCCCATCACAGCAGATGCAAGAAAACTTATAAATTTATTTATTTCCTCAGCTAGCTTGCAGAATCAATAATGCTACCTGGGAACTACTCAAATCAAAACACCCTAGCTCTCCTCCATTCACTCCTCCAGATGGTCCTTGCACTCCACTCTCCCTATAGGCCCTAATTTCTACCTCCTACCCATCCTTTACTCCTTCCCGAAGGGTACTGCTGCTGGCTTCTCAGGCCTCGACCTAATTGATGCTGCACTAGCAATTCAAATTGGTTCATCTCTGAGGGATATTGTTAACCTCCTTGCAGCAGGCAAAGCTTCAATGTCAGTCAGATTTCTAGCCGGTGAAAGCCTCACCGCTTTGAATAATTTTAGATGTGGCTCTCCACCTGAAATCAGGCCTATTGCTGTAGGAGAAACTCTCAGAAGGCAAACAGGAAAGTGCTTGCACTTGTTAGTGAAAGATAAAGTATCCAGTATTTTTAGCCCCTTCAGTTTGGTGTAGCCTGTTCACACGGCTCACAAAAGGTGGTACATGGTTTTTGAAAGTGCATTGAGGAACACTGGGGTGATGAGGATTTTGTCGTGCTGGAAGTAGATATGGGGAATGTTTTCAACCTTATTTCCAGGCAGGCACTTCTATCTGAATGTTCTACCTTTTTCGCAGAACTCCTTCCATGGGTAAGTTAGTTTTATGGTTCACGTCCTTATCTGTGGCACCCCTGAGGATACCTCACTTCAGAGGCTGGTGTGCAGCAGGGAGATCCATTAGGCCCTTTGTTTTTTGCTTTGGTTTTGCACAAGATCATTGCCACTATCGATGCAGATGATGAATGCCTTCATCTCATCCTCCAGGCCAGGTACTTGGATGATGGGGTGCTTGCTGGCCCCAAACAAGCTGTTCTTCATGCCCTCTCCATAATTGAAGATCTTGGTCCATCACTGGGTATATTTTATTGAAATGTGAACTCTTCAGCCATAGTGATATATACAGAATATGTTCACTCCTGTCATGAAAGCTTCACATGTACATGTAACACACCTTGATATTCGTGGTGGTTACATCTGTTCTGGAAGTGTGTCAAATTTATGTAGTTGCTAGAAGATGTCTCAGACATTGACCCACAGGCGGCCTTTTTATTTGCTTTGTCTTGCAGTGGCTATTGTAAGATGGTGCATCTAGCCAGATCAACCCCCCCCCCCCCCCCCCCCCCCCCCCCCCCTCCAAGTGTTGCTATGGATTCTTTGAAGATACTAGCTTGACTTGTATGTAAGGAGCCGCTTCTCAAAGTGCTTATTTGTAGATCTCTCTGAGGCTGCCTGGTGCCAGTCTCAACTGAACCTAAGGTTTGGAGGTTTTGGCCTTCGCTTAATCTTTCAACATTCGAGTGCTGCCTTTATTGCATCATTTTGTTCATCTGGCTTTGCCGGCGCCACTGCAGATAACCATTATCTAATTCATGCAGTCAATACATAGAACAGCTTTGTCTCCACCTCAGATGCCATCTCTCCAGAATCTGCCATCGAGTCTCCTCCATGATCACAGAGATCTCTCTCCCACAAGCTGGATAGTTTGTCTTATAGTAGTTTGTACGACTCAGCATCCCCTGCAAACAAAGCTCTCCTCCTCTCTGCCTCTACTTCCTTGGCCACTTCATGGGTTTCAGTCCTTCCTTCGGGTGAGCCTGGCCTGTATTTTATCCTTGCGAATTCTGCACAGCTAAATCATGGTGGCTTAGGGTGTGTAACCGGTTATCAGGTTATTCGGGTTATTCGGATATTCGCAAAAACCTATCCGTTCGAATAGTAATTTAGCATTACTCGGAAAAATCGATTATTGGATTTGTTCTATTCGAAATAACCGGTTTGTGAATCTCCATTCGGAGGTACTTAGGTATTCGTCGTCCGCATCGACAATTCGCCCATTATTCGAATACCTTTTTATAACGATATCCGGATACGCGTTTACGATATTACACGTACGATAATAATAACATCTAATTTGAAACGTAACATTAAATGACGTCACTATTGTTACTATTTATATATACGTGGGGACGAGATCAGGTGCAGTTTACACGTACGGGCAGTAATTCGAACTAGCCAACAGATCTCCCTCTTCACGAGTCATGACGACGGACAGCTCCAGCTACAGATCAAAGTTAGTTCGCTTAGTGCATTTCGGGCAGTAATTCGAACTAGCCAACAGATCAGATCTCCCTCTTCACAAGTCATGACAACGGACAGCTCCAGCTACAGATCAAAGTTAGTTCGCTTAGTGCATTTCAAACTAGCTGGTTTCTTGCATCACTCTCTCTCTGAGCTGATATTGCCGCGATCGTACTATAGTTAGGCCTACTTAGTTACTAGTATTTTAAAAACTCGCGATGGTGAAATGGAGGCTACATGGCCGGTGGTGCGTAAACTACATCTGTGGTTCTACTCTTTTGGCATCGGGTGCGATTTGAAGGTAGATCTCAGCGTGGCCACGCTAACTTAGGTCAGGACACGCCCATCTAGGTATGTGGTTAGGCCAAGCGATTTAGGCCATAGGTAGCTGTGGTTGTGTGCTGAGTGCATGGGTAGCTGTGGATGCATGCTGTACTGATCTGGTGTAATGTGGGTAGTTGTAGGAGGGTGTCTGACCAGTGTGATGGGGGTAGCTATGGTTGTGTGCCTCATGAGGGCATCTGGTGTTATGGTTTAGCTGTAGGAGGGTCTCTGGTGTGATGTGTACATTTAGGTGGCTCAGTGAGCTGAAAACCTGAATAACCTAGGTATTCGGCAGGCAAATTGTCAAAACCTATTCGGAAAAATCGATTTTCTTTTTTAAAGTATTTGGAAAAATCGATTTTCAGATCCAGAAAAACCTGAAAAATCGATTATTGTTTTAAAAGTATTCGGAAAAATCGATTTTCATTATTCAGGGGAGGTTACACACCCTATGGTGGCTTGGTTTAGAAACCACAAGAGCTTCCTGCTGTCTGCTGTGTCCTGAAATAGCTTTGGACCCCCTAGGGCACCATGCATTGTCTTGCAGATGGGGTGGTGACATGGCACTCTGGCATAACCAGCTGCTTGATTTGTTTGTAGATTTTTGCCGTAAGGCAAACCTTGGAGTGAAGATTGAAGCAGGTAGTGCACGTACCCCTGACCTTTCTAGGTCTCGTCCCGCCAATGCTTTAGTGAACAATTGGATAGGTGTGATCCCTGCTGCTTTTGATATAGCAGTGACTTCTCCTCTCACCTCCGTGTCATTTTGTGAATCAAGTGCCACTGCAGCACTACTGGCAGACAGTGATGCCGCGGCCAGCAATACATGATACGGGCAAGGCAGACTTTCTCCCATTTGGCCTCATGCCCATACCACGGTGTCAAAGTGTCACACCTAGACTGATGGGATTTATTTTTACTTGTGCCATCATATCAAAAAGTATCAAAAACTGAGCATAAGTCTGTGTATTAGTAAAGCGAACTCCAACATGCAGGAGAAAGAGCTCTATAGGCTATAGAGAGTGACACTATTTTCAGTGAGATTGGTGTACATATTCCAAGAACACGCCATGAAATATTTATAAAGCAGGACCTTGCCAATGGACACCAGGCCCTAGGGCCTGGTACTCCCATGCATCAAAACAATATGTATAAACACAATGATGTACTGTCGCTCCGATCATGCAAAAACTTACAAATATATTTGTGTATGGAATTCCAAAAAACAAAAATGGTGGTGTTGGTAGCAGTATTGCACTGGACGATCCATCATCACTGAGAGGCAATTCAGCATCGCCAACTGCAGATCCATACGAGTAGAATGAGCTCAGTGGGATTGCAGTTCCAAATGGAGTGCACAGCATCAATAATAAACCACACACTGCCATGCAAACAGTTCAAGTCTGAAATTGAGACATGTTAATATAATAGTATTTGCTTGTACATGTACATGTACATTTACATTGTACGATGATGTCATCCGATGACATCATGTTATATTCATAGTAAATTTATGTTTACTTGTACATGTACACATATATCAAATATGGGACTCTATTTGAGGCACATGCAGCTTGAATTGTTCCATGTATATGTACAATGAGGTAATGATGATGTGACTGTCATTGTCCTTGCATGATGTCACAGCTGGTAGGACATCAACTGTATTGATCTGTCATGATATCAGCCTGCATGATATACGTTTTAAAAATTATTGTTTGTTGTAAAAGACGGTTTATTGATGATACCTTCTGATGTTACAGCCAAAACCGTATGCAGCAGCTCAAAATGGTCATACAGCTGTGGTGGAGATCCTTGTGAAGGCAGGAGCTGATGTGAACAAATTAAGTCATTGGATGTGGTAGAGTGATATATTCTGCACTTGCTTAGACGTTATAGCAACAATCTCACAAGATAATTGCGTGTGACATGAATGATTTCAACATCCGAAGGTTACGTAGGACGCAAAAATGGATAATATACCATATGACGTACAATATAGGACGCGAGTTGCAGAAGGGCGGTAAATAGGTCTGGGCGGACCACTTTTAGCAACCCATTTCAGTCTGAGCGGATTAATTTGGCAGCCAAAAATGGTCAGCCCCAACCCCTTTTAGTAGGACCAGCCGCGACACCCCACCCCCTCTAAGCTCTTCGATTTCCGTCCGGCAAGTAGAGGACGATGCATCATATACTTTTTTGTAGCAATTCAATGATTCAAGCGTTAAGGATGCATGTGATAATTTTAAAGGCTCATCTATACATGGGCTCTAATGATGAGATATCGATCCTACTTATTTTTAAATCCATTTAGTGTGACTCATGCATAACATAATTTTGAACATAGAAAATCGGCATGTAAGAAGTTAAGAGCAAGTTGTCTGAAACAAAACCCATTATACTGCCATTATATTGGCACATGCAGGTCTCATATAACGCTCAGTTCATAATTATGAGTAAGGTTGAATTCATCTTTCAAACCATACCCAGTGAGCTCAAGCGAAACTTTGTACACTCGATCGTTAATTAATTAACGCTTCATAGTATGTTTTATTTATTACATTATGCACATTTTAACCGAATAGAAAGCCTCCTTCAACTGGGCAGGAAAACTGTTGTCTACATAGGGCCGGAGGTGGTGAAAACTTCAACGGCTATATATGTCCAGGCAGATTTACAAAGTATGAGTCCGTAACATATTACACTGGAGACTGCAGATGTATCACACCTCTCTAGCCCAGACCTGGTATATAGATGGACTTTGCATGCCTGTTTTCAAATGCTCACAGTCTCTAAAAACCGTATATACATGTATACACTGCATGTAGTAATATTTCTGGATGAACTATTTGAATTGCTAATACCCGGTTCGTATACGTTTTTATTCAGGCAAAATGATCGTGAGTTATATAACATGCCATGCATATCAAACAATGACAAACCTATAACACGTGCACATATATAAAACACTGCGTCTGATGTAAAATATTTAGCTAATGCTATCCGGACAAATTTAAGGCCAGGTCGTCACACTTTTGGCAACCAAAATTGTACCATCCGGTACAACTGTGGTTTACGCCCGGCACAATTTTTGCGTGACAGTACACACACAACACACACACACACACACACACACACACACACACACACACACACACACGCACACACACACACACACACACACACACACACACACACACACACACACACACACACACACACACACACACGCGCGCGCGCGCACACACACACACACACACACACATTCACACACACGGAAACACACACACGGCATACACACACACACGTGTACACACACACACACACACACACACACACACACACACACACACACGCACGTGTACACACACACACACACACATATACTGTATTTACATTTAAACACATTCACACACACGGAAACACCGGCATGCACACACACACACACACATATATATAATATTATATATAATTGTAATTATAATTATATATATATACACACACAGCACACAAACATAACCGTTGCTACCAAAATAATTCAAAAGGGGCTTATAATTAGCTTTTTATTCACACATTAATCAGATTAATGCACTAATTGTACAGGGTCTTTACGAAAGAATGCAACGCTTTTGAATGAACTTTTTTTTTAATAGGATTATCAATTTAAATCAATTATGAATACACAGTAACCATGGTTAGGCAAATACCAAATGCATTATTAAATTTCAATTATCTTTTATAGTTGAATAGATAAAATCAAATACCTTGCAATTAATAAATTTGATACAGAAATGTACGACAATTTTTAAATAATTACAAGATTTATAATCTAAAGAATAGCTGTAAAAAATATGAAAATTAATTGCGTTTTACTAGTTCAAAACAACAAATCTAACTTGAAAATGCTAAAGGACCACTACAATTGTAATTAACTTTGAGTTATAGTAACTCATGATGTAATACACAATCAAATTGTGTTCTTTACTTCATTTAATCATGGAGTAATTAGTGATGATTATTAAAATTAGTTACCCCATAACAACTTCGATCTTAATAACTTTAAAGGAAAATTACGGTTTTAAATGTTAATAACTCACTATTGAACTCAGTAACTTGAAATCAGTGCTGTTCCACTGCATACTCAGATCTTGTGTTACTTATTAAGAGTTATTAAAATTAATTATCTCTAACCGCAATCTTGAATAACATTGATAATAGAGGGCTTTGAATATTTTGATTTATGAGGGCATTAATATAATTACTTAACCGCTTACAATAATTTAAATCTAATTGGATTGTTAGTATTTGCCTAACTTCTACAACATAGGTTAAAGAAATCAAGCAGTTAATTAATTTCAATCCTAAGTTAAAGTGCTGTAATAGAGTTGCGTTCTTTCGTGTATAAAGTATTAGCCGCACATTAGGAGCATATCCATGGAGGTTTCCGTATTGCCCCCCCCCCCCCCCCCCCCCACCCCCTCCCACCCCCCACAGTTAAATAATGTGCAGAGACAGGAAAAATATCGAATTTCCAACCAGCGTCAACGCGGGTTTTTGAAAAGATCCAGGTTGATAACGACTAAATCAATCATAGTTGAGGGTAAGAAAGTCAATAGTCCAAAACTAATCAACCCCAGGATATTTTTCGCCGTGTCTGACACGCATCGCGTGATTTGTTCTCTATTAGCTAGTCCGCCATATTGGTGCTCATTTACTATAGAAAGGTATGGGCTTAGACTTGTATGAAGTTCAGAGCGTCAAATAGGCGTATATATTATTGTGAAAACTGGTATTTACTTGTGCCCTATAGGAACATTACTTACCAAACAACGAGCATAAGCCCATACATGTCCACAGTAAACCGAGCATAAGCCCATACAAGTTGATACAACATTTCACAGTAAACCGAGCACATACAACAATACAACATTTCCACAGTAAATCGACCATAAGCCTATAGAAGTTGATACAGCATTTCAACATTAAACCGAGCGCACGTGCAACATGCTACGTTTCCCCAGTAAACCAAGCATAAGCCCATACAACAGTTTCACAGTAAACCGAGCATAAGCCCATACAAGTTGATACAACATTTCACAGTAAACTGAGCACATACAATAGTACAACATTTCCACAGTAAATCGACCATAAGCCTATAGAAGTTGATACAGCATTTCAACATTAAACCGAGCGCACGTGCAACATGCTACGTTTCCACAGTAAACAAAGCATAAACCCATATAACAGTTTCACAGTAAACCAGTAAACCAAGCACATACAACATACAACACATATACAGACATGACATCTGACGTCTAACCATTGGATGGTTTATGTAATCGTACGAGGAGGCAAATCAGAACGAACTCGTGATGGGTAAATGTGCACGTAAGCTACCTGTCATGAATACATGTGTATCGTGCATCAAATCACTCGATCAATAACGTAACTCTCTACATCGAGCATAGTAGCTACGTGCACATTTACCCATCACGCTTCGTAGTAAGAGTATATACGTAAATGTAGGCAGCTACATACGACATACCTTTAGATGCAATGCAAAATGTCGTCTCGAATTTTAAGGTATTTCGCCGTCGCGTTTGGCTCTAGCTCTTCTTCAGTTTCGTCACGAGAAGGTATAAAACAACTTCACTATTTAAAAACAAAAAGCGTCAAACGATAATATCAAAGCATTATTATTGAATGGAGGTTATTGTAATTATTAAATTACGTGTACATGTATTTAAATACAAATGATCCACTAAATAACTAATACATGGGATCGTTCACGAGAAAAGGGACCTAGCGCATATTATTAAAAAATGTTATAAAAATGGCATTGCGTTTGAATTGCTATAACTTTCGAACGGTTAAAGCTATCAACTTCCTATTTTTGACACTTCATACCACACCATTTATCTATGGTAAAGTACATTTTGGGGTCTTGAACATGCTCCATGCCAGTATAGCGACATCCGATACCCCAAGGGGTTCAAACTCGCCCTAACTTTCGGCAGGAATACTCAAATCGCTCCAAATTCGGTTTTTACATAATGAGGTCCCTTAGCTATTGGATTGTTCAGTTCGTTAATTTTTATGTCATCCGTTATGGAGATACAGTTGAGCAAACTACGTGCACTTTTTCCCGCTCTATTCGTGCCAATGATATAACCACCGCCTCCCCATACATTGAGTGGGACGCGATTTGCTCATATCATTGGCGGGAATCGAGCGCGAAAACGTGCACGTAAATATTACAGACCTACATTTAGCAGACTTTCAGGCAGGTAGATTTGCTAAATAATGTAGGTATGTAATATTTATAATTTAATGAATGCATAATATTCATAATTCCTTGTTTCCTTCCTTTTTACTCAATTGCTATCTATACAAATCCTACATCACCAATTTTATTTTAATTAAATTTTTATTATATAAGGACTGCACTTGTAGTCCCGCCATTTTAGCGTAGACATACCATTTTTCTATCCTATATGTGAATTACAAGGCACAACTCTGTACCGTCTGTTAGCTATAGCGCTCGCCATGAGAGTACCGAAGGAAGGTTTTACTATTCTGACCCCAATCCATTGGTCCTCCTGTTCTTAGTATTCTAAGTGGAAATGGACTATGGACAATTTCAACTTAATGGGTATTAGCAATTCTCTTCTGCTACCCTGTACTCCCTGCACTCTTCTCTCCTCCCTCCCTGCCCTCTCCTCCCTCCCTGCCCTCTCCTCCCTCCCTGCCCTCTCCTCCCTCCCTGCCCTCTCCTCCCTCCCTGCCCTCTCCTCCCTCCCTGCCCTCTCCTCCCTCCCTGCCCTCTCCTCCCTCCCTGCCCTCTCCTCCCTCCCTGCCCTCTCCTCCCTCCCTGCCCTCTCCTCCCTCCCTGCCCTCTCCTCCCTCCCTGCCCTCTCCTCCCTCCCTGCCCTCTCCTCCCTCCCTGCCCTCTCCTCCCTCCCTGCCCTCTCCTCCCTCCCTGCCCTCTCCTCCCTCCCTGCCCTCTCCTCCCTCCCTGCCCTCTCCTCCCTCCCTGCCCTCTCCTCCCTCCCTGCCCTCTCCTCCCTCCCTGCCCTCTCCTCCCTCCCTGCCCTCTCCTCCCTCCCTGCCCTCTCCTCCCTCCCTGCCCTCTCCTCCCTCCCTGCCCTCTCCTCCCTCCCTGCCCTCTCCTCCCTCCCTGCCCTCTCCTCCCTCCCTCCCCTCTTCCTTTCCTCCCCTCCCTCACTCACCTTCTCCCTCCTCACTCCCATTCTCCCACACCCGGCAATGCCATTCTGTTGGTTCTCCTTAATAATTCTGTTTACACTGATAACTACACTGTCAAAGTACTGTTCGTACACCTCACAAGTACAGTCCTATTGTGAATCAGCACGTACCGAATGCATGGCACTTCCAATGGTAACTCTGAACATTGATAGAATGCCCTCCTATTCTTCCCTGTAGCCACCAAAAGGCTTCCATAGACTGCAACGTTTCTGGAGCTGGTCTCTGTGGTGTTCCATCTAGGTTATGTGACCGAACAAAGCATCTGAAGCCGCATTATTCATAGCAAAGCAAGAACCGTTTATTATGTGATTAAAAAAAAAAGTTATGGCTGCATCTGAATGGTGTTTCTGGCTGTTGTGGCGTGTCGAGGAGGTTTATTATCACATCTAAACTTAATTCTACACGCCCAGACAAAACTACACAGCAAAAATAATGCACGCATGCGCATCTAGAGACTACATGTATTGCTGTTAGTCTCGTTCTCAGCCTATACTAAAGTGAAGTCGCTACATAGTTGACCGCGATACGGCATAGTCTCGTACCCAGACCCAAACGTACGTAAGCATTATCGCTTACAGTATAATACGCGTAGCGGTGATGTAATCCATCCGCTACTGCGAGTGTGGGTCTGGGTACGAGACTAGATACGGCATACCAAACGTCTTGAGAATTTGTCTGTGTTTGGTGTTTTCAGCCTAAAGTTACCCCTCTAACTTACGATATCCGTATATAAATTGGCTGCGATATGAAGAGTGCGCATATACGGTATCAATAGGTATTCTATGGTAGGGGCGGATTTAAGAGAGGGGGGGGAGGGGGGGGGGGGGGGAGGGGGGTCCAGGGGGTCCGGAATTATTCCTTTAACTAAAACATATCCGTTCAGTAATTAATTCGCGGTTTGCGAATCAATGAATATTCCCGTATATCTTCCCATAGACATGTATGGGGCACTTCAATACCAAGCACGTACGCCAGATTTTTCTTAGCATTTGCCAAATTGGGTTGTTAGTACACTACATTTGCCATGATTTTTATAGTGGGGTCGCTGTATTTTTCCTATTTAAGACGTCGCTTTCCTAGGATTGTCCTCAATGATAATAGATCCTAGAGAGTCATGCAACTACTGATGTATGGACAGTATGGTATCGAGGGCACTAGCTCCTAGGGAAGCGCTACCTTAAATAGGAAAAATACGGCGACCCCACTAAAAATCATGGCAAATGTATTGTACTAATAATCCAATTTGGCAAATGCTGAGAAAAATCTGACGTGCTTACCCTGTACATGTCTATGGGAAGATATGCGGGAATATTTGTTGATTCGCAAACCGCGACTTCTGACTTTTGACCGCTCATTTCTGGACATTATGCTGCATGTTACCATCGTTGGATATGCAAGCTTGCACATTGTTCCAGCCAAGGGGGGTCTGACTCTATATAGATCTAACTAAACCTAGACCCTCCTGAGGAATACACGTTTCTGTCGGTTGAACGTAGTGAATTAGACAGAAACTATGCTCCCTCCGTATGTGATTGGTTGTACAGCACGTGATGTGACACGTGGCAGTAGAGGTATATAAGGTTATGTGAGCGGGAAAGAAGTCATTCTACGTTGCCAGTGCACGAGCCTGTTAACTTTACATAGTCTGAATATAGTGTGCAGCTGGATGGCTGCTATAGTGTTTCATGTGTCAGCCAGGTGGCTGGAGTACATGTGGTTATTGTGTTTCAGCCGGGTGGCTGGAGTACATGTGGTTATTGTGTGTCAGCCGGGTGATACAGATGAAAGCTGAAGATCCTCTGAAGAATTTGTGATATGTCATGGTGTCCAGAGCAGCGTGTAAGAAGTTTTTTTCCTCACACAGTGAGGTTTTTTCCCTTGAGGTGGTGTGGGCCCACCACCTCTAAATAAATTAGGTAAAAATTCAAATGTAGCTGTTGCGTGTTGGTCCCTGCTCTGAGTGTGGTTTGTGTGGCGATCCTGTTTATGTGGTTGGTGTTGTTCAATATGTGTATTGGTGGTTTATGTTGTATGTTGTCGTTTACATGAAGTTGGCAGTCGTGCACAGGCGACGCTGTACCTTCTAGTTGGCAGTCGTGCACAGGCGACGCTGTACCAAGATTTGTCAATATGCATGGGGTAAGGGTGATGTACACGTACAAGGAGGGAGCGAAATTTAATTTTGCATGCGTTATTGATTAGTATTAGATCGCGCGATCGATCGAATATAATGGTGCATGTGAGCAGGAATTGAAGTAAGACGTGAATCGGATAGACATAAGGTTCTTTTCCTATAAAGCTAAACAAAATAGATCTAGAGTCGTTTTGACTGACATGCAGCTGGTGGCTACGTGCGCGCTTGCTTTGCGTCACGAACTTAATTGCTGAGCAGTAGGAACCACAGCATTGTGAAGAATGACGAGTTTTCTCGTCGCTATCCATGCAGGCAGGATATCGTGTGATATATATATATATATATTATATATTATATATATATAATATGTACTGTGAATTAAAAGTATGTGCTATTAAACCGCAGGACCCACTGGGGGGAGCTATCAGCGCTCCCCCAGACCCCCTTGCTGTCACGGGAGGGGCACGCCCCCTCTGTACCCTCCCCCACTTGTGAATATATTTATTGGACCCCCCCCCCCCCCCTTTCCCAAATTTCAGGATCCGCCCCTGCGATTGGTTTTTTTGGTTTACGGTATTGTCTAATTATGGACCATTTGTCCAGCCGCAAAGGTATGTGGAACGAGGTCACGTGTTTTGGCGGGTGATGGATGAAAAATCGCAATTCGTGGAAGGGTGGGAATTTATGCGGACATTGGGCGAAGGAGCGTATGGAGAGTAAGATCTAGCCGTATTACCTGCTTTAATGGCTTCAATTTAAGTTCCCACGCTTCTAGGGTGAAGCTTGCGATCCACAGGGATACAGCGGAGTGTGTAGCTGTGAAGATAGTGGAGGTAGATCCAAATGGAGCCCTCACACCGGAGTGTTTGAAGAAGGAGGTATGTAGTAATTTACGACTAATATTAGGCTTACGGCATTTGGATTTATGCGGGACAGTCTTAGAATACGTCTGTTCCACTTTGACAACTTGGTGCAACGTCTCTCTACATACTTTTATATATAGGCGCACGTTCCATCTTTAAAGTTCACACCCGCTCTGTTTCATACGCTTGATTTCTGGGTTTGAAATCCTTGAATACAGCCGAGTCCACAAGATTAGACCTGGCGCTTCCAGTTATAGCTTACATAAACTTGTTTTATTGCCTCCATAATAATCACATGGTACATGCATGAGCAGTTTAATAGTTCATCCAGGCTTCAATGAAAATGTAACTGTACATTCCTGGGTGTCAATGTGATGTACTGGTTGTCAATGTGATGTACTGGGTGTCACTGTGATGTACTGGGTGTCACTGTGATGTACTGGGTGTCAATGGGATGTACTGGGTGTCAATGGGATGTACTGGGTGTCACTGTGATGTACTGGATGTCAATGGGATGTACTGGGTGTCAATGGGATGTACTGGGTGTCAATGAGATGTACTGGGTGTCAATGGGATGTACTGGGTGTCAATGTGATGTACTGGTGTTCTGGGTATCACTGTGATGTACTGGGTATCAATGTGATGTACTGGGTGTCACTGTGATGTACTGGGTGTCACTGTGATGTACTGGGTGTCACTGATGTACTGGGTGTCACTGTGATGTACTGGGTGTCAATGGGATGTACTGGGTGTCAATGTGATGTACTGGTGTTCTGGGTGTCACTGTGATGTACTGGGTATCAATGTGATGTACTGGGTGTCACTGTGATGTACTGGGTGTCACTGTGATGTACTGGGTGTCACTGTGATGTACTGGGTGTCACTGTGATGTGCTGGGTGTCACTGTGATGTACTGGGTATCAATGTGATGTTCTGGGTGTCACTGTGATGTACTGGGTGTCACTGTGATGTACTGGGTGTCACTGTGATGTGCTGGGCAGTGAGGGAATTAACAGCCAGCCCACGGCCATTTTCAGATCAATTTGCTAAATCGGCCATACAATATCTACTTGATCAGTCATTTGAATTGTGAGATGCAAGTGCATATCCACTGATGTGGTATGAACTTTTCATCCCATGCTACTGGTTAGGGTTAAATGAGGGTTTCCGCCAGCACCACACAAATGCACCCACTAATTGTGGTTGACCAATTTGATATTTGAAGTATTGACAGTGGTGGTGTTGTGTACCTAAGTGTACATTGTAATTGGGGGTGGATTCCCACAATTGAAAAGAGGGAGTGCCTAGAATAATGAGTTTTGTTCTCTGTTCATATGAGTTTCCTAAAAAATAATTTTAACCTGCGTCCTATGCGTAGGACAATAGGGGGATTAAATGTCAATGTCTAATGTACCAGAGGTCATCCCGGGGGGGGGGGGGGGGGGGGGGGGGGGTACATTTGTCCACTGTGGTGTACATAAAAATTAATTTATTTCCGTTCTGCCAGTTCAGCATCCCTTTTACATTTGACAGTGCACACTTGTTGTACAGGTCCTTAGGAGCGTGGCCCGAAACTGCCAAGCTCTAATTCTTTTTCTTCTGATCCCAAGTTACGTGTCAAAACGAAGCTATTCAATTGTGATACGCTGCCATGCATGGTTACGATAACGTTAGTGACTTAACAAAACTCAACCTAACGTGGCTGAAAAACACGTTTGAACCATGTTTTACGTCCTAGACGTGTTTTTTAGCCACGCTAGGTCGGGTTTCATCGAGTTACCAAAGTTATCGTAACCATGCATGCCGGCGTATCACAATTGAATAGCTTCGTTTTGACACGTAACTTGGGATCAGAGAAAAAGAATTAGAGCTTGGCAGTTTTGGGCCACGCTCCTAAGGACCTGTACAACAAGTGTGCACTGTCAAATATAAAAGGGATGCTAAACTGGCAGAACGGAAATAAATTTATTTTCTGTACACCACGGTAGACAAATGTACCCCGGGATGACGTCCGGTACATTAGACATTAACGATATACTCCTTCAACCATGAGCCATGGTTTTATTTTTATTTTTACCTACTTAATCCAGATGGGGGGGGGGGGGGGGGGGATACTTAATGATCAGATGTGAGACAGTGTATGGATTTGGTACTTTGTGTGTGTATCATTGTCTGCTCCCATGTAGGTCTGTATCATGAAGATGCTTGAACACGAACATGTCATACGATACTATGGTCAGAGGTCTATGGGAAAGGTTCATCACCTGTATCTGGAATATGCTGATGGTGGTGAACTGTTTGACAGGATCGGTGAGTCGTGCATCTGCATGTGTGCTTTGTTTAAAGGTGTTTCTTCACTAGCAACCGCAATTCGGATCGATCCGGATTGGGGGGTGCGTCCGTACTACCAAATTAATATTAGGGCGTGCTAATGATGGATAATTAATGGCCGCTGTCTCGATTCTACACGAAACCCGCACATTGCTGGGAATGGCATACGTTTGCTTAGTGGCGTACATGGAGCTATGCAAAAGGCACCTTAGAAAAAAAGGGACATGTGGTTTGCTCTTGTCCTGTTATACGGTATTACCATTAGAGTCCTTAACCTGTGCGCGTTTAATTGTATGGATCATGCATGCTTATTAACCTCTTTGTATTTCTGCACTAGCTTCAGGCGACACTGCACCCACATATGATCATACCCGTATTCGTCGTGTGCAGTAGCTATCATTAACTTATTGCGTACAACTCCATTGAGCTGTCATTGCACATCAGCTGCCCCCCTCCTTCCCTTCCCCCTGATCCCCACCATTGTGCAAGTTTGACTAAATAGCAGCCATTTTCTATCATGGGCACGCACTTAACTGCATCGATTCGGTTTGGTCGATGAATACTAATTACATTGTAGCTAGTGTGGATGCACCCCCAATCTGGATCAATCCAGATTGCGGTTGCTAGTGAAGAAACACCTTAAATGTGCATACAGTTGCAATATGTGTCCTTTCCCATTCACATTCCTAAGAACCGGACCATGGAATGGAACCAGGACTGGCACATCACTTCTTTGTTCAGCTTATTTCTGGAGTTGTAAGTTCTTGCATCACTGCTCCATACATGTATGTAGCCACACCCTCCTCATGTACATACAGCCCCTCCCTCCACATTTCCTCACATGCATGCAGCCCCTTCACACACCATCACATGCATGCAGCCCCTAACGTGCATTGTATTCAACATGTACAATGAGTCCATACTATAACTCTAGATGCTATGTACATGCAGCTCCCCTTGGAATAATGTTCATCCCTGTGTTGAGGAGGCTCCCTCCTTAAACATTCCGCCATCCCATGTCTTAACAAACTTTGTGCAGCATCGCCTGTGCACGCAGCAAGGTTCATCACACACGCACACAACATAGAGTACAACACACAAGATCCTGACACCACAACCACAAACTACCTGGACACATAACTGAACAGGGGGCAAACTAACACCTAATTCGGAAGAGGTGCGCCCACACCTCAACCAGGAAAAAAAATCCTGTGGCAAACCCTCTAACAGGGGGAAAAATCCACTTTTTGGGGGGAAAATAACCTGCTAGCTAAGCACTGCTCAGCATGCACATAACCTGCTAGCTAAACACTGCTCAGCGTGCACATAACCTGCTAGCTAAGCACTGCTCAGCGTGCACATAACCTGCTAGCTAAGCACTGCTCAGCGTGCACATAATGTACAAAATAGAACACTCTCATCCAGTTCCAGCCTTCAGTCTGCTTCATTACGGTGCAGGTCCACTAGAAAACACCACTGTTAAGGACAACCTGCAATTGCTCTGAGCATGTAAGGAACAACACAAAAAAAAAAACACCACATCAACCACCGATAAAAAAGCAACCGAACTTGCTCAAGTGCACAATGCTTAGAATGACAATATTCACACCTACACATCCATTTGTACCCCCACCATGTGGCTACTCCAATTATCAGAGGGAGCTTAGTTTCTGTCTAATTCACTTCGTTCAACCGACAGAAACGTGTATCTCCCTCCTTAAACATTCCACCATCCCATGACTTGACAACAAACTTTGTGCAGCGTCGCCTGTGCACGCAGCACGCTTCATCACACACGCACACAACATAGAGGGCACACACACATCTAAGCACATCTCTACACACCCAGGCTTTTGGACACTGAGAGCCTCTGCTCCACAGAGTCCTTTACATAGCCATCCTTAGCTGACTCTGACCTCCAACGCCCATGGCGCTTGAACAGTCTATCTGGCACCCCAGCATTACCTGCAGCTGTAGCTCCACCTGTTTTAAAGCTATGCATGCCAAACTGCTTGGGGTCCATGCCCAATTGCTCAATCTTGACCAACAATAACTCCCTCAAATGACTGTAACTCAAACCGCCCCCTCTTCTTAAGCACTCGTCCTTCTTAGTAGATACAATAGCCCAAAACAACATGTCTCATGTGTGAGACAAACCTGCCGTGCTGAAATATTTCTGCATCATACTCACAGGGCATGTGGGTGGATAACAAGCGATGCCCCCTCACTATACTGGTCTGTTTTACTGGATACAATATTAATAACCATGCCTTGCTCATTGAAGGACACATCCTTACATCTTAGCTTTATCAACTCATCACACCGGAGAAAACCAGCAAATGCTACCAAACACACAGCAAGCAGCCTAACATCAGAGAGTGAAGGAGTCGGCCCAGCAGCCTCTACCATGGCTTGCAACACTTCTAAGGACACTGGCTCCTTCCGAACCTTAGGCTTGCTTAGTATTCGCCTCAAACCCTCTAGCACGGACTGGACTAATCGTGACTCTGTAGGCGACTCTATCCCCGCCATCCTATGCATCCACGCCAGTGCATGCACCACCTTGCTGACCTAGAATGCTTGGACGTACTGAGGTGCTGTATATACAGTGCCAGATGCATCCCTTTACGGGGAAACTTGGTACTCTTTCCATTCACTCCGCAGATACCTTCCACCTCTGAAAAGCACCGAGGTATTTCTTAGTAGTGCTGTCGGCCCTACCACTTAGCACAACATCTGGCAATCCTGCTGCAAGTTGTTGTGTAGCTCTGACTTCTGCAGGTCATGAAGTAATGGCCAATCACCTGCAGAAAACACGTCTATATTGGGGGGGGGGAGGGGGGGGAAGAGGGGAGGGAAAGAGACAGCTAAGCCAGCATAATTGAGAATTAACAAACCACTAGTTGTCTGCCCTAACCACATAGCCCAGGCTGTGCTCATCAACCAGCTGTTGATTACAATCCCTCCAGGCTACCGCCTCGTCACCACTGGTCACAACTGACCCCTGACCGCCAGGTTGTACATATCTGCACACACACACCAAGTGCCCTTGTTAATCCAGTCTCGTCTTTGCTGGCCTTACACACAGGCCCCAGACTGCCAGACAGAGTAGCATTAACTGTAATGCTATAACATGGTGCCCCAGAACGGGTTGTAACACCTCTGATCACCTCTGAAGTCCAAACGCAATGCAAACATTGCTGAATTTGGTGCCTTTCCATTAAACAGCACTGCCCCCGATCGGCCACTGCTCTACCTCCATAGGCAATGGCAGGTAGTCTACCACAAAATGTTGCATAACCTTCCCCTCTTGGACAGAGGAGCGACCAGTAAGGCGCACTCTCCCAACATGGGACCACCAGGCTCCCATATGCCCTGCACCACTCAGCATGCCTCAACACCCTAGGGATAAGCGCAGGTGGGGGACACCACCAGTTGCTTTCACCACTCCAATTCACTTGTGAAAGCATCCACTGCCTCCCCTCCCGGGCACATAAAACGTCAGTTCAATCTGGGCAACTACATGTTGTAGTGGCTTGCAAACCTGTCTAGCAAATCAACTATTGCCCTACTCACAAATTTGGATTCAAGCTGTGCTGATTGTTGGTTTGGGCGTGAATAAGGTGCGGGTTCTGACATTAGAGGTAACACATAACCCTCTGTAATAGTATCAATTAGCCAGGGTGGTGTACACAGCTCCTCCTTCCAAAACTGAATACATTTACCCTTCACAGTACACACCTCTACTTCAGACATACCACTATCTGCTGTCTGAACTCCCAACATCTCACAACCCCTCTACCGGTGTCACATTCTCACTGTCAACACCTAGCCACGTGTCAGACACATGCTCGTATTCTAACAAAGGATACTCAGCTCAGCTGGTAACGGCACTCGTTTAGGGCAGTCCCAACTCAGATGCCTCATCTCCCCCCTCCCCACACACACACACACACACACACACACTGAAAACAAATACCGGGAGCAAACGTCAGCTTGTACGGTGTGTGGCCTCTCTTCCTTCCATCTGCAGCCGCCTCCTTTCTCCTTTTAGCCTGTGCCCTCCTCTCCGCTGCCCACTCTGCTTTCTCAATTCTTTTTTTGTCTTCGGAATCGTTCGCCAACCCGTCCTCCTCATATTCTTCAACAATCGACCATCCGTATTCAGATCGGTTGGCCAGTTTGAGTAGCTTTCGCCTGTGGGCGATTAGCTGCCTACCTTCAGTCAATGTCTCCTTGATTTTTCCGAGTGCCTCCTTTGTACACCCTTCCACTGTGGGCTCTGCTTTGGTGACGGCCGCCTCAGCTTATCCTCTGCCTCATCCAGCTTATCCTCTGCCTCATCCAGCTTATCCTCTGCCTCATCCAGCTTATCCTCTGCCTCATCCAGCTTCTCCTCTGCCTCATCCAGCTTATCCTCTGCCTCATCCAGCTTATCCTCTGCCTCATCCAGCTTATCCTCTGCCTCATCCAGCTTATCCTCTGCCTCATCCAGCTTATCCTCTGCCTCATCCAGCTTATCCTCTGCCTCATCCAGCTTATCCTCTGCCTCATCCAGCTTATCCTCTGCCTCATCCAGCTTATCCTCTGCCTCATCCAGCTTATCCTCTACGTCTTCATTAAAACGGTGCTGGATCTCGTTGGCTTTTCTCTTGAAAGCGTAGCTCTCCTTTCGGTCGCTCCTTGCTAGCTTTCGGGACGTCTCCTCCTATGCATTAGCACTGGAATCATGCCGTGCATCAGTGATGACCCACTGTTACAAAGAAATAAATCAAATGTATAAACCATGGGAAAACATCATACCTCTCCACTTGTGGCGTACTCAGGGTTTGCCTTCACACGTTGCACTGCTGCATTCAGAGATTCTTCTGCTGAATCTGCTACAGCACACTGGTACTGTCTGTGTATGTAAACTTAAGAACCAGATTACAATATTGTATCAATGATGAATGTATCACTAGTTAGTCATCTATACCTGCTTGTATGTATTTATTTGACACTACACCAATCTCTGCAAACTTGCAAAAGTTGATGAACTGAGATGGCAACATGCCAGCATAAGTAAAGCCATGGACAAGCCTGCATGCATGGAGTGCAAGCATGAACATAGCTACATGTACTTGCTTTTGGCTTGCCAAGTAGTGACCCTCAAGAACTCTTGAAGAAGCCCAAGTGTGATCTACTTTGCATTGTGGGTAGACAAAGCAAATTCGCACAATGCCTCCTCTCTACACATTCAAACGAATTGTGTTTTCTGAATACAACCAGCATAGGAGGATTTATGTTCCTTCGTAAAGGACTCCAGCTGCCAAGTGGGACGTGGTCTACAGCAGTGTTGCTGGACCAAGCCCTGACAGAGACACCTAATAGCCTTGTGCTCAACCACGCAGAGCCTCTGGTCGTCTTGGTCTTCATCTCCCGTGTACATGTATATGCCTACAAGAAACGGCAGCATAAAGCTGAAAGGTCCATGCACGCCAGCCTTTTATCCTCAGTATAACAATGCATGTAAATAACGTACGCATATCCGGCATATGCCTACGTGATATGAAGACTAGATACATTTATAAAAGTATAGTACACGTACCGGCTGTGTCCAAGAAGGAATGAGTGGACTGGATGGTGGAGGGGGTCGTCGATGGGATCGAAAGCACAATGTCCAGCATCACGTTCAATAGGGCGGCATTATCTGGCCTTTGGGAGGTACTTTCATCAGGAAAAAGGATACGTCTGGCACTATCTACACTGAGTTTGAAGCATCCTTCTCCGCCTCAGATGAGAAAGTCATTCCAAGCGAGAACCTACATCCAGCTGTCGCCATATTTACCGATAGTACATGTATGTGCATGTTATATTCACTTGCCTTGTAATTACATTAAAAGTACAAAGGCCACGTTCAATTTAGGAGCCTAAAGTAATGACTAGTATGCTGGACTCTGCGTGTTTTAGTAGACGTGTGGAGCAGATCCTGGGTACAGTGCACAGGACGCCATATTTAGCCGTTTAAAAATTTGAGCAGTCTACGCCCTACCTCTTCTCCTTTAAGGTACTATTTGGTAGAAAGGGTGTTTAAATGTACATCTAGCACTGAGGTGTCTACCCACCTCAATCGACTAAATCAACTGCCCCTTACCACACTGCTTATCACAGCATTCAAGCCTAGATGGTGTACGTTGTAATTCAGACCTGCCCATAGTGCCCACTGGAGCATGCCATCACACACAACAGCAGCTGGATTTATCTCGTAGTGATCACCCTCCCACCATCATGGTACATGTATGCCAATTCCACCTGCTACAGTCCCTCTATCTGCTATTCTCCATCATCCCCATCACAGGTAGAGGATATCTGCATCTTAGAAGCCGTACAAATTCACACCATGGCTGGACCTTGCTGCCATGCTGCTACAGTCCCAATATTCCACTCACAGATCACTCTCACAGTTCATATACATGTATACCACGAGTACAACACATACATGTATTAGCAACAGACATTGGACTAGTCTGGAACTACCCACCTTGTCCTGTGTGTTGGCCTGGACACCCCTCTCTAACAATATTCACATCATGGCTAGATCTTACTACCATGCTGCTATAGTCACAATGTTCCACTCACAGATCACTCTCACAGTTCATATATATCCATAAGTTCACATATTAGCAACAGACATTGGACTGGCCTGGAACTACCCACCTTGTCCTGTATGTTGGCCTGGACACCCCTCTCTAACAATATTCACACCATGGCTGGACCTTACTGCCATGCTGCTACAGTCACAATATTCCACTCACAGATCACTCTCACAGTTCATATATACCACGAGTACAACACATACATGTATTAGCAACAGACATTGGACTAGTCAGGAACTACCCACCTTGTCCTGTGTGTTGGCCTGGACACCCCTCTCTAACAATATTCACATCATGGCTAGACCTTACTACCATGCTGCTATAGTCACAATGTTCCACTCACAGATCACTCTCACAGTTCATATATATCCATAAGTTCACATATTAGCAACAGACATTGGACTGGCCTGGAACTACCCACCTTGTCCTGTATGTTGGCCTGGACACCCCTCTCTAACAATATTCACACCATGGCTGGACCTTACTGCCATGCTGCTATAGTCACTCACAGATCACTCTCACAGTTCATATATACCACGAGTACAACACATACATGTTAGCAACAGACATTGGACTAGTCTGGAACTACCCACCTTGTCCTGTGTGTTGGCCTGGACACCCCTCTCTAACAATATTCACACCATGGCTAGACCTTACTACCATGCTGCTATAGTCACAATATTCCACTCACAGATCACTTGCACAGTTCATATATATCCATAAGTACACATATTAGCAACAGACATTGGACTGGCCTGGAACTACCCACCTTGTCCTGTATGTTGGCCTGGACACCCCTCTCTAACAATATTCACATCATGGCTACCATGCTGCTATAGTCACAATATTCCACTCACAGATCACTCTCACAGTTCATATATATCCATAAGTACACATATTAGCAACAGACATTGGACTGGCCTGGAACTACGCACCTTGTCCTGTATGTTGGCCTGGACACCCCTCTCTAACAATATTCACATCATGGCTACCATGCTGCTATAGTCACAATATTCCACTCACAGATCACTCTCACAGTTCATATATATCCATAAGTACACATATTAGCAACAGACATTGGACTGGCCTGGAACTACGCACCTTGTCCTGTGTGTTGGCCTGGACACCCCTCTCTAACAATATTCACACCTTTCCCTCCCTTGTGATGACCACATTAGTGCAGTCCATCTGTCTGTAAAATAGCACAACATTTTCTCAGAGACTGGAAACAGGTCACTGATCGAGTATTTGACGCAGAATCGCGGAAGCGCTTCATACCAGAACCATACGTGTGGTGGGTCGACTCGGCCAGGTCTTGCAGGAAGAAGAACTGAACAGACCCCTCCAAGTCACTGAGAGCCAGTCCTGATCGGGGGCCAACAGTGCTTCAACCAGCTGGTTGGGGATGGGTAGAGGTTCCTGGTCGGCCCCTGGTACCTGGGACTGGAAGGAGGCCACATCATTAAATGTCGTGCACGATGCATACAGGAGGTCGGGCGTAAAAGGAACTGCCCGGTCTCACCACTTTGCAGGCGTGGTTGGGGGGATCCCTATCAAGGACCTAACCCTAACCGTAACCCTAACCCTAACCCGGCAGTAGGCAGCTGAAGCGAAGAAACAAGGGAATGATTGAAGCACCTTGGTTGCCGGTCGTTGACTTCTGGGCCAAAAGATACTGCATAAGTTTTTACCTTTGTCGGTTGTCACATTGCAGAATAACTCGTCTGCCAGTCGAGTTACTTTGCTGTCGACATCAATGAGCTGAAATTGTCTTGTGTTTCTCGACACTGGCTTGGTCAAAAGGTTCGCGTAGCTTACGATGGTTACTTCTGACTGCAAAGTTGAAAAGGGTTTAAACTTTAATTCAATCTCGCAACCAAGCACGCATCTAAAGGAAAAATTGTGCATGTTTACCCTTCTCATGGCTTCCTCAAATACGGTTTGGATGGCACGTTGGTGAGGGTCCTCAGGTCCAGGCAGGCACATTGCGGCAGCCTTGTCGATTGTACTGTACTCGTCCACTGATTCATGTTCCGGGTACCAACCCGTCATCACATAGAACAGGTTCCTCTGTTTGAGGGGTTCGCAATTTCTGATCTTCTTTAACTGAGTTGCTGTTGGCATTGAACGTTGAAGGATAACCTCATTTCCATGGGAGAAACCTGTATCGCCAACCCATATAAAGATTCGAAATAACCATGCATGCACATTTACAAGAGTGCTTAGCTAGGATGTGTTGCTGGTACTCTTGGAGGGTAGATTGGCTTCAGCTGGTTAACTGCTTGTAAGTGCTTTGGTAGAATAGTGTCCCTGTATTCATGTATGTCTGGAAGCTTTGCATCTGGCTCCTTTGCAATGCCCTGAAACAGACTACCACATGACATAGGGGTGAATGGCTCCAACTGTTTTTTGTAATAATGTGATGGCGTCCGTAGAAGGACACCGAAAGGCTGATCCAATCCAAGCTGTAATCACAGCATGTGGTGAAACAGAAAAAAAATAGTGCTCTTGAGTGGCTCTGCATGTATATGAGAGCAAGACTACCAAGGTACATGTATGCCTCTAAAACTCCTTTTCATTCCAACATCTTGTTCCACTTTGTAATTAACACAATTATTTCTGATCTTCTCTAACTGAGTTGCTTTTGCAATTGGTCGTTGAAGGATAACCTCATTTCCACGGGAGAAACCTGTATCGCCAATCCATATAAAGATTCGAATTAATGCACACCATGCATGCACATTTACAAGAGTACTTAGCTAGGGCAGGCATGGCTTTGATAGATCAAACAGATTGCACCTGCGTTTTTGGATCGGATGCTTGCCTGGTTCATGCATCTTCCAAGACCTCATGTCATGTACATTTGTATGCACGTCATGCTATTACTTGATACTACATTGGTTAGTCCAAACACTGGCTCAAGTAGGTAAGCACCCACTTTGTCAAAGGATTGTCTTTGAGCGTTGTTCCTTGTGAGCACAAATGCCAAAATCACTGGAAACTGGCACCTTCGCATTTTGAATGGTAGGCTCGACTCACTGGCCTCTAAGCCAAGTCTCGGAAAGAATACTCTTGCCCTTTTTACTTGAAGTGACAATCCCTGCGTCTATGGAGTTTTGTTGGAAACCTTGTGCCACAAGTCTTGTTCCATTCATTAAGCCATTTTTATGATCTCAACAACATGATAAATGCCCCAACCTCAAATGATGTGGTATTCCCGATGGACATAGCTCATTTAGGAACTCGACAGGTCAATTGTATCACTTATGTCCTCCGTAATGATACAATCAACGCTACTGTATTCTTGAATGTCGCTTTCAAGAAGGTCCAAAACTTTGTAGTTTAAATCTGTAGCGTTTGTGTTCTTAGATATCAAAATGACTTTTTTTTTGAGACTTCAAGGATTTCATGATCAGCTGTGGTTGTTATCTCCAAAAAGACTTGCAACTAAGTCGGTGTTTTCAACCAAGTGAGCAGGCAGCTCAATAAGATCTCCACTTAAATTGGAGAAAGTGTTGCTTAACTAACTCACTGCTTCCAATGTAGCACAATTATTTCTGATCTTCTCTGAGTTGCTGTTGACTTTGAAAGTTGAAGGTTAACCTCATTTCCACAGGAGAAACATTTATCGCCAACCCATACAAAGATTCAAATTAATGCACACCATTCATGCGCATTTACAAGAGTACTTAGCTAGTATGGGCAATCAATAGTTGCTGCTACTCTAGGAAGGCAGATTGACTTCAGCTGAGCAACTGCTTGTAAGTGCTTTTGTAGAATAGTGTCCCTGTATTCATGTATGTCTGGAAGCTTTGTGTCTGGCTCCTTTCAATGCCATGAAACTGCTCCATTTTGTACGTGTAGATAAACCTGATAGATGAGGCCAGGGGAATGGAGTTGTATTTGTTCATTGTGCCTTTCTTATGTGGAAATTTCTATCTTTTCTTCTGTAAAGGGGTGGCATGTGGTGAAACAGAAAAAAAAAAAAATAGTGCTCTTGAGTAGCACTATTTGAGAGCAAGACTACCAAGGTGGTTAGTTACCTCCTATGCACATGCATAATCACATGTGATAAGTGAAACTATCAAGGGTTTAAAGATATGCATCATATGCCTCTAAAACTCCTTTTCGTTCCAACATCTTGTTCCACTTTGTAATTAACACAATTATTTCTGATCTTCTCTAACTGAGTTGCTTTTGGCATTCATCGTTGTAAGGTTAACCTCGTTTCCACAGGAGAAGCCTGTATCGCCAACCCATACACAGATTCGAATTAATGCACACCATGTATGCACATTTACAAGATTATGGGCAATCAATAGTTGCTGTTACTCTAGGAGGGCAGATTGACTTCGGCTGCTTGTAAGTGCTTTTCGTGTACTTGTATGTCTGGAAACTTTGCATCTGGTTCCTTAGCAGTGCCCTGAAGCTGCTCTGTACGTACACATGGCCACCTTGTCCAAGGTTGCTAGGTGTTTTAGGGTAAAGGGTTGTTGCCTATTTGCTTTGCTGCGTCAATGGATTGGTCACTGTTGTGTTGCCTTTTGATATACTCATGCTTTGATAGTAGGTGTGTTTTCATGGGTTGAGGAGAACCCAAGTACATGTATATCACACATGTCCGCGTACAGCCATTTTGCTTAGTAGTGAACTTTTGAAGATACATGGACAGTAAAGCCAGACAAAGCTGGATTTGTTGCCAGTTCCACTTGAACCTGCCTGCTATGGTACTCACAAACTGAGGGACCAGTTTGCTTACGACATTTCGCTCAGGTGTAGACCTACTGTGAGATGAGGCTGAATGCTGGCTTGAGTCGTTTGTACTATCACCTGGGAGAAGTTAAAAGCCTTCCCTCATTGACCACAATACTGACTAACACACCATCATAAAAGCTTCTTTGGCCCCAGCACCAGTGGTAGATCGTTCCCTCAGACATTGAACCTGTCACGTGTATACAATGCTTCAGAATTGGATCTTACAAAGTTCTTACTGGTAACCAGAAAACTCCTCCCACCTACAAAACATGATACTTCAAACCTTATTAACCAAATACCCAGTATGCTAGGACCCATCACTACTTACATGTCAGAAACCCCTGATTGGTTCACACTGAGTGTCTATGGTCACATCAGCACAGACTTAGAAAAATCAATGAAGGATTTTGGGTGATGATCCAGGAGTAGTTCTGCAAGAGCCCGGCGTTATGTCGGCACCAATATCATGGCCCCCTTACCATATATCATGGCCCCCTTACCATATATCATGGCCCCCTTACCATATATCATAGCACTCTTACCATATATCATGGCCCTCTTACCATATACACATCAGCCACAGGTACAGGGTGTCATGTTAACTGTGTAGTGTGCAGGAAACTGATTGAAATAGCTTCATCTGCTATTATATTTGCCGAAACAAAATTTGTGTATTGTGTACATCATAGCAATTACATGTGCCCGTGACTGGAGACATCGTGTGAACAACAGGATTATAGGCGTGGTTTTGGGGTGCTAAAAATCTGAGGTGGAAGCCCACAGACTGGGTAAAAAAAATTCCATTGAAACATGTACTATGGAGGTCATTAATATACAATTGGATTACCCTTATTACCTCCTCCCCTCTTACATGTTTTACCTCCTCCCCATCCTTTTGGCCACCTTTGCACAGGAGTATCTTCACTCAAGGGGTGTGGCTCACAGAGACATCAAACCAGAGAACCTTCTCCTTGATGGATATGGTATGGATTCCCTCTATGTCCCCTCCACACACAACCCTCACAACTCAATGTCCCCTCCACACACAACCCTCACAACTCATGTCCCCTCCACACACAACCCTCACAACTCAATGTCCCCTCCACACACAACCCTCACAACTCAATGTCCCCTCCACACACAACCCTCACAACTCAATGTCCCCTCCACACACAACCCTCACAACTCAATGTCCCCTCCACACACACAACCCTCACAACTCAAATGTCCCCTCCACACACAACCCTCACAACTCAATGTCCCTTCCACGCACACAACCCTCACAACTCAATGTCCCTTCCACGCACACAACCCTCACAACTCAAATGTCCCCTCCACACACAACCCTCACAACTCAATGTCCCCTCCACACACACAACCCTCACAACTCGATGTCCCCTCCACACACAACCCTCACAACTCAATGTCCCCTCCACACACACAACCCTCACAACTCAAATGTCCCCTCCACACACGACCCTTACAACTCAATGTCCCCTCCACACACACAACCCTCACAACTCAATGTCCCCTCCACACACACAACCCTCACAGCTCAATGTCCCCTCCACACACAACCCTCACAACTCAATGTCCCCTCCACACACACAACCCTCACAACTCAAATGTCCCCTCCACACACGACCCTCACAACTCAATGTCCCCTCCACACACACAACCCTCACAACTCAAATGTCCCCTACACACACAACCCTCACAACTCAATGTCCCTCCACACACACAACCCTCACAACTCAAATGTCCCCTCCACACACACAACCCTCACAACTCAATGTCACACAACCCTCACAACTCAATGTCCCCTCCACACACACAACCCTCACAACTCAATGTCACACAACCCTCACAACTCAATGTCCCCTCCACACACACAACCCTCACAACTCAATGTCACACAACCCTCACAACTCAATGTCCCCTCCACACACACAACCCTCACAACTCAATGTCCCCTCCACACACACAACCCTCACAACTCAATGTCCCCTCCACACACACAACCCTCACAACTCAATGTCCCCTCCACACACAACCCTCACAACTCAATGTCCCCTCCACACACACAACCCTCACAACTCAATGTCCCCTCCACACACACAACCCTCACAACTCAATGTCCCCTCCACACACACAACCCTCACAACTCAATGTCCCCTCCACACACACAACCCTCACAACTCAATGTCCTTGTTTGATGTGGTATCCTTCACTTTGGCCTGATATGACCTTTGCCCACTGATAGGACCATATTACCTCTGCCCACTGATAGGACCATATGACCTTTGCCCACTGATAGGACCATATGACCTCTGCCCACTGATAGGACCATATGACCTTTGCCCACTGATAGGACCATATGACCTCTGCCCACTGATAGGACCATATGACCTCTGCCCACTGATAGGACCATATGACCTTTGCCCACTGATAGGACCATATGACCTCTGCCCACTGATAGGACCATATGACCTTTGCCCACTGATAGGACCATATGACCTTATGACCCCTGATATGACCTCACACGAGACCAAATCCATATACATTTATGTGGCCCGCCCCACTTGACCTTATGTGATGTGATGAGTGTTTGTCTTATCCCACCCACCTTCCTCCTCCATTTCTCACCCCCTCCCTCTCCCCCCACTTTTCCCTCCTCACATTTCGTCCTAGATGTGTTGAAGATCTCTGACTTTGGTCTTTCCACTGTGTTCAGGCACATGGGCAAAGAGAGGAAGCTGAACAGGAAGTGTGGCACGCCCCCGTATGTTGCTCCTGAGGTAAGGAAGTACACCACACAACATGTACATGTGTACACACACACACACACACACACACACACACACACTACATAGGTGTTCGCTGGACTGGAATACTTTGCTGAACCTGCAGATGTGTGGTCCTGTGGTATAGTGCTAGTGGCTCTTCTAGCTGGAGGTCAGTGCAAGAATGACTACTGTAGTGATATCCTTATGGTTGGGACTAAAATGTACCTGTACGTGTACTTGATATAATCAGCTGGCTATACTTGTGGTACTGCATGTATATATGCCTTTTCTCATCTTCCATTCCTTCTGCACCCTCTCCTCATATCCCTCTCCTCCTCATCACCCACTCCTCCAGAACTTCCCTGGGACACGCCCACATCAGATTGCTCAGAGTACCGCGAGTGGTGCTATCAGAACTACTTCTTTTCTCCATGGACTAAGATCAGCAATGAACCACTGGGTAGGTGTGTAATCTGTGTGTGTGTGTTCATGTGTGTGTGTGTGTGTTTGTGTTCATGTGTGTGTGTGTGTTTGTGTTTATGTGTGTTCATGTGTGTGTGTGTGTGTTCATGTGTGTGTGTGTGTTCATGTGTGTTCGTGTGTGTGTTCATGTGTGTGTTCATGTGTGTGTGTGTGTTCATGTGTGTGGGTTCATGTGTGTGTGTTCATGTGTGTGTGTTTGTGTTCATGTGTGTTTTCATGTGTGTGTGTGTTCATGTGTGTGTGTTTGTGTTCATGTGTGTGTGTTGATGTGTGTGTGTGTGTTTGTGTTCATGTGTGTGTGTTTGTGTGTGTGTGTGTTCATGTACAAATGTTTGTGTGTGTGTGTGTTCATGTACAAATGTATGTGTGTGTGTGTGTGTTCATGTGTGTGTGTGGAGTCTGTAACAGTATCTTACTAAAGTGGCAGTGCTACATGTGTGTATGGGTCATGTACAGTGTACATATACATGTACACTGTACATGGATAATATGTTTTGCCATAAAAGACCAAAGTCCCTTTGTTGTGTTCACAGCTCTCCTCAAGAAGATTTTACGTCAGGCTCCTTCGAAGAGACACACCGTGGAAAGCATCAAGAAACATCTGTGGTATCGCAAGTGAGTTGGAATACCAGGCTGTATACATACAATATGTGTGTGTACCACATACATGCACTCTACTGTAATGCAAATACATGTACACATAGGTCTTATCCAGTCCTCACCCAGTCTCCATCACAGGAAGGTAAGTCCCTATGCCTTAGTGCTGTGTTCACCCATGTTGTTCCTTACTTGTGCACAGCATTGTCTCTTGTGTCCCCATCATGCCAGCATACCAGAAGGGTCAAAGTGGAGAGCTCCCCGAGATATGCTGACAGGCCAGGGAGGTCAGTATGGGGGGAGGGGTGTGGGTGAGGAAGGTCAGTAGTGATGTTGGAGATACTACATGTACTGTAGAGTTTAGGGTAAGTCCTATATGTATTGGATTGGGGCCATTTGGAGCTAGCAGGTGTCTACATACATGTAGGTAATGGGAATGGTTTATAAAATGCCTACATGTACATTGTATGGTTATCCTTTCTCTATCCTCCCTCCTCCTCTTCCCCACCTCCTTTTCCCCACCTCTTCTCCTCCTCTTCCCCTTCTCCTCCCCTCCTCCCATTATCCCCTCTCTTTTCCAGTGACGTTGCATCTTCCCAGCCAGCCAACATACACTGTGAAGGTGAAGATGTAGGTGGAGATGGGAAGGTGACTGTGGAGAGCTTCACCCAACCATCTACCTTTGATGAGATTGTGCTGGGCACCCAAGTACCCTGCACTCCTGGTGCCTCTCAGGTGTGTGTGTGTGTGTGCGTGCGTGCGTGCGTGCGTGCACGTACATGTATGTGTGTGTGTGTGCACGTGTGTGCTGTTTTCTGAGTTTAACTGCTTGTAATATGATTGTACAGGAAGAGGAGATAACCACCTGCTCAGTGTACATGCGCATGTTATTTCTTTGTTCCCGCAAAACATCAAATGTGTTTATTTACAACGTGCATGTACATGTATGCTTTCAAGCAGAATAGCCTTGTCCCTCAAACCCCACACTACACATGTAGCACACATGTGCTTGTTCAACATATACATTGTACTTGTACATGATCACAACCTTGACTTGTGTAACTTATGCTAGTACTGTCTGCCATTGTCAGAGTGCACATACATGTACATAAATGTATATATACTCCTCCTCCTCCTCCTCCTCCAACAGTCCCTCTTCCAGAGGCTGACTCTTCGTATGACGAGGTTCTACACAAACCTTCCAAGTGCCAAAGTATGGAGCAGACTTAACCAGATCATGAAGAGTTTGGCATTCGAGACCAGGACCAGCGTAGACCAAGTATGAAGCCTTGGGAGGGGGGGGGGGGGGGGGGGGGGGGGGGACTGTAGTACTGTAGTAGCTTCACAGCTTCCCCCTGCTGAACTGTTAGGCCAGCCTCCTTATGTCCACTGTGGATCGAAGAAAACAGCCCCTGTCGTTTAAGGCTTCCATTTATGAGTTAAGGGCGGACCTGCTGTTGGTGGAGTTTAGAAGGTCAAAGGTGAGAGGTCCTGTGAGAATAACATCACCATAGAGATGTCTTCTCTTTGTGTTGTGGTAGGGAGATGGTATTGAGTTTAAGAAGATTTTCAGGCAAATCAGGCAGCTCTGTGAAGACATGGTTTGCAAGCCACCATCAATTGCATGATCTCAGTTACTTTTGGATTGTCTATTTGTTGAATGTACTGTACTCATCTATCTGTGTATGTACATGTACATGTATGTGTGTGTGTTGACCAACTGCATTTTTCAATTAATTTATCATCCTCAGAACATGTGTGTGTGTACACATGTATGCACTTGTGGTGATATTGTGGATAGAGATAACACTAAGTATTAAATTCTGTGTCCAGGCAACTGAACTAATTTCCTGCATGGCAGTTGAATTGCTATGATCACAGAAGTAAAACAAACCTCGTACCTGTGGGACAATGGTCTCTGGTACTATCACTATTAAAATACATTGTGCATTTTCACTTACCTGTACATGTATGGGAACCACATATGCCTGCACGAGGTGTACATGTATAGTCATAAGTTTAGCAATGCATTACGTTTTTAAAATATTTTTTTATTGGGCTTGAATTGGAATATATCACATGCGTGAGGTGACATGCTTATGTTGAAGAAATACCATTAACCAAATATTATGGAATTCATCGTTTGGTGAGGCTATAAATATTGATCACCCACGCTATTCCTTACGTTTAAAGCATAATAACTCCCAATGGATTACTTTTAAAAGTAGATCCATATTACCCTCAACCATAAACATTTATTCCTCAACCTTAGGTCACCTAATCGTGTGACCTCCCATGTGGTACGGTCCAAAGGTCGTGTTAAGCGTATTAGTAAAGCGCGCGCAGAATGCACATGTATTACACCACAACATTTAACCCTCCCCAAAGCACCATTTTCACTTTATTTTGATTTAGTTGCTAAATTTAGATTTCTTCAGCGGAGCCTAGCCGATATGCGCAGCTGCCTCAAGCGATTCACCTCATGCTCAGATGAGCCAGCCTCGATCCGTATGTCGTATATTTCTTGATTCGCCCTGTACGCTGTACATGTAGGTAGATTGCCGTGGTGACATTCTAAGGAGATTCAGAAGGGCTGCCACCTGCCATGCATCATCATACGCTGCAGGATCTTTCAACATCATCCTTCATATGATCACTCTGATGGATGGAATCATTGGGATACATGTATCGGCTACAAACGACCGTACGGAACCGTCTCTAAAAATGTTGCAAGCAGGAAATTAGTGTAAGCAAGCCGCTGACCTGGGGACCAGTGCTGATTGGATATTTTGTCACGTGCTGTGGAGGTGTGTTGGGTTGCAAAGATGACCGCGGAGCAACAGCCACTCGACCTGCGTTCACTGAGCGAAAGCCTTGTCGCCGAAGTGGCAGAGCCCTTTCGCTTTACCTTCGAGGTGGCGTGGGAGGTTGCCAATAAAGGTTAGCGGTAACCTGTTCTGTGCATGAATTGCACTGCCGCATGCATGCATCGTATTAACTTACCTGCTAGCATGTCCGCGTGAGGGTGCAACGTGAGGCGGGCACACCGAACTCTACAGCGCGCGTCGATTCAGCCTTATTGTTTTATACCGGGACTGTTTTCTAAAGGATAATAGCTGTAATTGTGTTTTGGATGTAACAGGGACGACACAGGACTAACGAGAGAGAGGGGTATTACTTTGAGAATAAGGCATTAGCATTCCAATGGAGGAGGTTGTTTTCTTAGCTCTGTGAATAATTTCTGTCCGTGCATGTAAACACGTGTTTCCGTCCTGTACCTCGTACGGCTCTCATCTCCGTCCATTTTCTTCGTCTTCCATCCCCCTCTCTTCCAACCCCTCTTCTCCCTTCTCTCTTCCAACCCCTCTTCTCCCTTCTCTCTTCCAACCCCGCTCTCTTCCCACCCCCTCTTCTCCCTTCTCTCTTCCCACCCCCTCTTCCCCCTTCTCTCTTCCCATCCCCTCCTCCCTTTCTCTCTTCCCACCCCCTGTTCCCCTTCTCTCTTCCCACCCCCTCTTCCCCCTTCTCTGTTCCCCTTCTCTCTTCCCACCCCCTCTTCCCCCTTCTCTGTTCCCCTTCTCTCTTCCCACCCCCTCTTTCCCCTTCTCTGTTCCCCTTCTCTCTTCCCACCCCCTCTTCCCCCTTCTCTGTTCCCCTTCTCTCTTCCCACCCCCTCTTCCCCCTTCTCTCTTCCCATCCCCTCCTCCCCTTCTCTCTTCCTACCCCTCTTACCCTTCTCTCTTCCCACTCCCTCTTCCTCCTCTCCCCACCCCCTCTTACCCTTCTCTTCCACACACCCTCTTCCCCCTTCTCTTCCACACCCCTCTTCCCCCTTCTCTTCCACACCCCTTCTCCCCTTCTCTTCCACACACCCTCTTCCCCCTTCTCTTCCACACACCCTCTTCCGCACCCCCTCTCCCCCTTCTCTCTTCCTTTTACTACCCTATGAAGCATTTGATGGGATTCACTATACATGTACTGGCTTCTTTAACAGTAAAAGTTGCACTGCTTCATCCACTGTCTTGTTCACCAGGGGGAATGGGGTAGCCATGTCTTGTTCACTAGGGGGTAGCCATGTGTTGTTCACTTTAAGGTAGCCATGTGTTGTTGACTAGGGGGTAGCCATGTCTTGTTCACTAGGGGGTAGCCATGTCTTGTTCACTAACGGGTAGCCATGTGTTGTTCACTTTAAGGTAGCCATGTGTTGTTCACTAGGGGGTAGCCATGTCTTGTTCACTAGGGGGTAGCCATGTCTTGTTCACTAGGGGGTAGCCATGTGTTGTTCACTTTAAGGTAGCCATGTGTTGTTCACTAAGGGGTAGCCATATCTTGTTCACTAAGGGGTAGCCATGTCTTGTTCACTAGGGTAGCCATGTCTTGTTCACTAGATGGTAGCTGTTTCGTGTTACTTCATGATACACTTACAGGAGGGTACATGTAGTTGACCTTCCTCCCATTGTCCAGGTCACCATAAGTCTGAATGTGTGTGTCACAATCATTGCCCTTTTGTAAGCCTCTGGATGTATGAACACTCACGTTTCTGCACATGTTCCTCTCTCTCCATTCCATATACACAATACAATCACATAACATACATATATACAGTGTGGTAATACTCACATACAGTGTACATACATATGCGCGCACACATACATGTGTTTGTACATACACACATGTGTACATGCATGTAATGTACGTGCGTGTGTATAATGTGCCTCTACCACAGTTGGAGGCATCTACACTGTACTGCGTACGAAGGCCCATGTCAGCACTGCTGAGCTTGGGGACCAGTACTGCATGATTGGTCCTTACAATGAAGCTTGTGTTCGACTTGAAGTGGAGGTTATGGAACCAGAGTTCTCTGTGCTAAAGGAGGTCGTTGCTTCCCTAAGGAGTCAGGGTTTTAAGGTGAGCAAGTGTGAGAGATGTGGAGGTGTGGGTAAGGCGAGGGATGAGGAGGTGTGGGTAAGGCGAGGGATGAGGAGGTGTGGGGTAAGTGAGGGATGTGGTGTGGGGTAAATGAGGGATGAGAAGGTGGTGATGGTTTTAAAGTGAGGAAGTGACATATGAGGAGGTGTGGGTAAGGTGAGGGATGAGGAGGTGTGGGTAAGGTGAGGGATGAGGAGGTGTGGGTAAGGTGAGGGATGAGGAGGTGTGGGTAAGGTGAGGGATGAGGAGGTGTGGGTAAGGTGAGGGATGAGGAGGTGTGGGTAAGGTGAGGGATGAGGAGGTGTTGTTGGTGTTATTGTGAGCAAGTAGGAAGTGTGGGGTTAGAGTTTGAGGTGGGATAACGTTTTAAGGTGAGGATTTTGTAAAAGTAGGTATGGTTAGGCTTAAGATGAAGATGTGTGAGTAATAGTTCTTATAGGAATTAGTCCAATTGTGCATTTGTATGAACCAGTGTACTAATGTGTAGCTGTGATTGCATGTATAATCTGTACATGTACCTGTATGTTTGAAGTCTTTATTGTGGCTAGTTAGCAAGCCACACCAGTTTACCTTTGACCAACTTTGAGGACACATGTAGCTTTAAAATTCATTATGCTAAGCATTGTTCCCTCTATGGACCTTTTACCACTGACTGCACACATGAATTGGGGGGTCAGCTTTTAAAATGTTATAACTTAATTGCTCCTACATGCTTTTCCTTTGTTAAGAAGTAAATTATCACAAGTTTCATTATGTTGTATTTACAATGGAACTTTAGTAAGGGATTTCTATATAGTGAAACATGGCTGAAGTTGCTGATGAGACACGCGTACATTGTAGTTGTGTTTTTTTCACTGTAATATCTGCACCATAACTGGCGAAGGTACTTTATTTTGTACTTGCTGTGTTTCTTCGTGGCGTTTCTATGACGACTTATGTTTTGTCAAACATATAGTGGATTGATTTGTGACGTCAGCGGTAAAAGTACATAATCTATTACATTTTATCCAGAAAACCCTCAGTAAGATGGATAAACATGTGGACCCAAGGAGTTTTAAACAAGTAATATTACTCCCAGGTTCACTTGCATGTGTATGACAAGAGCAGAGGATGTGGTTTGTGGTTTGTACTGTACATGTTCATGATGTAATGTAGCATGTATTTGAAACACTGCAAGCAGGCTATGGTTATATGAACTGTAGGAAAAGCGCACATCATACGAACTGTATAACTTTGGGAAAAGTGCACATAATTTAATCATGTGCGTTTTTCCCAAAGTTATACAGTTCATATAACCATGGTCTGCTTGCAGTGGAAGGAAGCTCACATTGCAATTCAATTGAGGAGAACATGTACATTTAGATGTGTTGTTATGGTAAAGGGTTAGATACTTGCATGTATACATGTGTGTATGACCACTGGATATGTCCATGACCACTGGATACATGTATGTCCATGACCACTGGATATGTCCATTACCACTTGATGTGTGTATGTATGTATGTGTATGACCACTGGATATGTAGATACATGTACAGTAGCGGCTCACCAATAAGACCACCCCGGGACAATCGGATCTTGTGGTAAAACTCGCCAATACGACCGTTTCGGTCTTACTGGCGAGTTTCCCGCCTTTCGAAATGCGCTTTGATTAGAATACCAGTAGCAGATAAACAAACGAATCGTAACAAAATAACAGTTGGAAGGATGAACAATTATGCCAAGGATTGTAGAGCAAGCTTAGAGCTGGCTCGTGTGTGTCATAGACATTGCTAACTCCATTAGTACGGGATCGTCGATTTTCCCCGCAATCGAATGCATGGTGGGTACCAACTGTATTAGGAAACCACTTCATTGATCGCCTGTTCAGAGAAAGAAAGGTACACAAAAACGCCCCTCCAATATTTATACACTAGTGGTCTTATTAGACGGTGGTCGGATTGGCGAAGTGGTCTTATAATCGGGCGGTTAAGTGGTCTTATTACCGCGTGGTCTGATTAGTGAGCCGCTACTGTATGTCATGAATGTGCATGAATATGGTTATCTCTGCACATGTGATTGATAACTGCCTGTATCTCAGGTTGTGTTTGGAAGATGGCTCATTGATGGTTACCCAAAGGTGAGAAGGGGTGTGGTGTGTGTTAGTTAAGGTGAGAAGGGTTGTGGTGGGTGTTAGTTAAGGTGAGAAGGGTTGTGGTGGGTGTTAGTTAAGGTGAGAAGGGTTGTGATGGGTGTTAGTTAAGGTGAGAAGGGTTGTGATGGGTGTTAGTTAAGGTGAGAAGGGTTGTGGTGGGTGTTAGTTAAGGTGAGAAGGGTTGTGGTGGGTGTTAGTTAAGGTGAGAAGGGTTGTGGTGGGTGTCGGTTTGTGTGCACACGTGTGTACGTTGAGGTGTGTTGTCTATACATGCAGGGTTGTAGTATTTATTTCTTGCAAGGTTTAGACTTGTTTTTCATGAAGGCAGTTTGTGAAGAGCCATGTACATGAGCTGTATATGGGTGATTGGTACCCATGTTCAATGTTCCTTCCCCCCCCCCCCCCCCCCACCTGCCCACCCAATCCACCCCATTCCAGGTGGTGTTATTTGACTTGGGGTCTGCCTACAATCGACTGGACCAGTGGAGGAAGGAGATATGGGACCTGGCCCGCATCGGGATACCTGACAGTGATCAGGAGTCCAGGGACACCATTGTGTTTGGCAACCTTGTGTACCTCTTCATCAATGAGGTGGGTGCCAGCAGTGGTGTGGGTGCCAGCAGTGGTGTAGTTGCCAGCAGTGGTGTGGGTACCAGCAGTGGTGTGGGTGCCAGCAGTGGTGTGGGTGCCAGCAGTGGTGTGGGTGCCAGCAGTGGTGTGGGTGCCAGCAGTGGTGTGGGTGCCAGCAGTGAGGTGGGTGCCGGCAGTGGTGAGTGCCAGCAGTGGTGTGGGTGCCAGCAGTGGTGTGGGTGCCAGCAGTGAGGTGGGTGCCAGCAGTGGTGTGGGTGCCAGCAGTGGTGTGAGCACAATGGTGTGGGTGATGCACGGCATTGCCACACATGTACATGTACATGTATGTAATCCCAGGGAGGTGATGATAGAAGTGCTCATGGGCCATACAGTCTGCACCTCCAATAGAGTGAGATGCACATGTACCTGTACAGACTATATTATATGTGCATACCATGTACAGTGTGTATGTCCTAGTGTTAGATTGCTGTCTTTACATGTATTACAGTGTATGTGGTACATGTACATGTATTGGGCCTGTTCATATTGTGTGTGTGTTGAGGCATAGGGCCTGTTCATATTGTGTGTGTTGAAGTATTGGGCCTGTTTGTATTGTGTGTGTGTTGAGGTATGGCCTGTTCATATTGTGTGTGTGTGTGTGTGTGTGTGTGTGTGTGTGTGTGTGTGTGTGTGTGTGTGTGTGTGTGTGTGTGTGTGTGTGTGTGTGTGTGTGTGTGTGTGTGTGTGTGTGTGTGTGTGTGTGTGTGTACACGTGTGTACACGTGTGTACACGTGTGTTGAGGTACATGTACTGGGTCTTGTTTGTTCTAAATGTACATGTAGGTGACAGACTTGTTCTCTGTAGCCCTTGTGCACCAGTGGCTTGTGGTCCCCTGTGTGCTCCTTACAAACCATTGCTGTGTGGTCTTCAGGGGGGGGGAGGGGAGTGGGGGGGGGGAGAGAGATGGAAGGGGAGAGAGATGGAAGGGGCACCCGGGTGTTGCAAGTGCTGTGAGTGTGCTTCTCTTCAGTTTGCCTCACGTCTACCTGGGCCGTCTCCTCTGCTTGTGGCTCACTTCCACGAGTGGATGACGGGAGTTGGCCTGCTGCTCCTCAGGCTTCGCCACAGCTCTGTGGCCACCCTCTTCACCACACATGCCACTCTCCTTGGACGGTACCTGTGTGCGGCCAACATCGACTTCTACAACAACCTGCCTAATGTGAGCGTGAATTATGTGGGGTGTGAAGGGGAGTGTTATTGGTGCAACAACCAGTGGTTTGTTGAAGGCGTTAAATGTGTGCAAGTGTTTTTTTTTTTTTTTTTTTTTTTTTTGAGTGCGGTTGATACATGTAGGTGTGTGTGCATGTGGTTGATACATGTAGGTGTGTGTGCATGAGGTTGATACATGTAGGTGTGTGCATGTGGTTGATACATGTAGGTGTGTGTGCATGAGGTTGATACATGTAGGTGTCTGTGCATGCGGTTGATACATGTAGGTGTGTGTGCATGTGGTTGATACATGTAGGTGTGTGTGTGCATGTGGTTGATACATGTAGGTGTGTGCATGTGGTTGATACATGTAAGTGTGTGTGCATGAGGTTGATACATGTAGGTGTGTGTGCATGTGGTTGATACATGTAGGTGTGTGTGTGCATGAGGTTGATACATGTAGGTGTCTGTGCATGCGGTTGATACATGTAGGTGTGTGTGCATGTGGTTGATACATGTAGGTGTGTGTGTGCATGAGGTTGATACATGTAGGTGTGTGTGCATGTGGTTGATACATGTAGGTGTGTGTGTGCATGAGGTTGATACATGTAGGTGTGTGTGCATGAGGTTGATACATGTAGGTGTCTGTGCATGTGGTTGATACATGTAGGTGTGTGTGTGCATGTGGTTGATACATGTAGGTGTGTGTGCATGTGGTTGATACATGTAGGTGTGTGTGTGCATGAGGTTGATACATGTAGGTGTGTGCATGAGGTTGATACATGTAGGTGTCTGTGCATGTGGTTGATACATGTAGGTGTGTGTGCATGAGGTTGATACATGTAGGTGTGTGTGCATGTGGTTGATACATGTAGGTGTCTGTGCATGAGGTTGATACATGTAGGTGTGTGTGCATGTGGTTGATACATGTAGGTGTCTGTGCATGAGGTTGATACATGTAGGTGTGTGTGCATGTGGTTGATACATGTAGGTGTCTGTGCATGAGGTTGATACATGTAGGTGTGTGTGCATGTGGTTGATACATGTAGGTGTCTGTGCATGTGGTTGATACATGTACAGGTGTCTGTGCATGTGGTTGATACGTGTAGGTGTGTGTGCATGTGGTTGATACATGTAGGTGTGTGTGCATGAGGTTGATACATGTAGGTGTCTGTGCATGTGGTTGATACATGTAGGTGTGTGCATGAGGTTGATACATGTAGGTGTGTGTGCATGAGGTTGATACATGTAGGTGTCTGTGCATGTGGTTGATACATGTAGGTGTGTGCATGAGGTTGATACATGTAGGTGTCTGTGCATGTGGTTGATACATGTAGGTGTGTGTGCATGTGGCTGATACATGTAGGTGTGTGTGCATGTGGTTGATACATGTTTGTGCATGTGGGTGTTAGATATGTGTATTTGTTTGATGTAGGTGTGCATGTAAATGGGTGTTTGATAGTGGTACATGTAAGTGTGTAAGGCTCTTGCATTAGATGTATTCGAATTATACATGTATCATTTTGTTTCATGTGGCTGTAAATGGGGTGCTTTACAGTTTAATGTGGACAAGGTAAGCGTTTATACGTTGTGTGATTCACCAAACTGAATTGCCAATAGTTAGTACAGTATACATGTAGGACTGGTACAGTATTGGACCAGTACAGGTACAGTATTGGACCAGTACAGGTACAGTATTGTACCGGTACATTATTGTACTCCTGGCTCCCTACATATTAAGTACTGTTTACATGTTGGCTATTATACATGTATTTGCAAGGGTTAGGTGCACCTAGGGTCACACTACCTTTCGTTATGTGTACATGTACATTGCATCTGCAAGGCGTACATTGCATCTGCAAGGCGTACATTGTGTCTAGCATTAATATTTATTAGCTTAATGTATTTACCATATTTGGCATTAATATTTAAGTATCTAGCATTTTATTGTATGTACACCCATGTACATGTATCTGGATTTTTATTTGCCAATGAGTTTATGGGTTGAGTATTCTACGTACTGTTCTTGTGTCTTTAGTGTGGAAATGGTTAAAAAGCAGTGTCCACAAAAACACACTTGATGGATGTCTCAACAACAGAGTAACGTCTTACATGTACAATGCTTTCTGTAATATAGAAGTCAGCAACATCACTGTCATCTATGCCATGTAATATGTATCGTTGGCTTTTGTCACTGCTAGCACGCTGCCCCCTTAATCTAATCATGTTTGTTGTTGTGGTACCTAAATATCTGTACTGTACTTTGTATTTGTATTTGTGGCTTCCCAGTTCATATTATGACCAATATGTGTACTCAAATTCATTAGCTGCACTTATGACTGCTAATCATATTGACATTTGTCCCTCCTAAGTGTTACCTTTGTACTCCTTTACATGTAGGCCAGATTGTAATAGCTTCTTTCATGCTGTGTCATCTGAAATACATGTAGAATTTACCGTAACTTTTCTGTAACTGATTCGATGCAAACATAGATATAGGCAGTAAAGGCCATAAGAGGCAGATACATGTACATGTACTCCAATGTAAGAAATGCAACAAACTGATTTCACAATTGTGAGTAGTTTGTGTCCTGGTTAACCCACTGTTGGTTACCTTTCTCAAGTGCTCAACCAAAGCAGGATACATGTGTAGATCCTTATTACTGACTGCAGCTAATAGTATAGATAAACGCATTCACATTGTGGCTTGTGAGCTGCTGTTTGAAAGGCCTCACAAGCTCTTGGCTCTTGCTATTTTGTAGCACTCCACATTAGAGGTGAACTGTGAGATCATCTGAATGTAGAAAATGTAATGGTGTAGTTGTATAATTCATTACGTGTACAACTTTTACAGCCAATCCCAGTCTGTGGAAGCTGAGGTGTGTACCGAACTTCATTTACTATGCTTTGATAACAGGGCTGATTAAGGATTGTCACCAAGTCAGACTTATATTTCAGTTCTCTCCGACAGCAGCATTGCATGACTCCAGCACATAAAAGAAAGAAGGCTGTGCACATTAAGTACATGTACATGTACTTAATGTGCACATGAAGTACATGTACATGTACTTAATGTGCACATGAAGTACATGTACATGTACTTAATGTGCACATGAAGTACATGTACTTAATGTGCACATTAAGTATGTGTAGTACATGTACTTATTGTGCACATTAAGTACCTTCATGATAACTGCAATCCAAGACTGTATATGCCAGCCTTAAAAGCACTCCAGATCGAAAGTACATGTAGATGCCGATAGCACAATACCCACATTGTATTTTGATTTAGAGCTTTTCAATTGGAATGAAATTTAAGAGACAGCTCTAAGCTGGTTGTTTTGATAAAGCAAGAGGGTACAGAACAGAAGTACTTAGCAGCAAAGCTGAAGTACAGTTGTAGATTATCACAATCCATTGCTGCAGCCACAGACTGGAATTAGCTGCAAATGTTGTACATGTAATGAATTATACAACTACACCACTACGTCTACATTTAGATGAACTAAATCACTCCTCTATACGCTGTCTTCCTACCTCGTTGACAGGAATACTAACCTGGACTGCGGCTGGTGCAGGCTATACATCTGCAGTATACAGCGTTCTACCACCTTCACCACTTGGGCTATCTCCAGAGCCCTCTTTGGCATCAGGTTTGGTTCCATTTGGAGCTGCTGTTGAATGTTGGGATCGTATGACAATTTGGTCTTGCAGCATATCCTTCAGGCTGTTTCCAAAGTTGCACTTTGTCGCCAGTAGTCGTAGTTCCAATAGAAATGTGGCTGTTATCACCTGGATCCTTGCGTTGAATGGGTATCAATTCAAAAGCCTAGATAAAGCCAAAACGTACATTGTAAGCGTTCCTATATTGGTCCAGTGTATACTTGGATAAAGAGTTGCTCTTCATGAGCTTTAAAGCAATGAGCACTCACTTGTACACTCTTCTCATTGTCCACCGTTGAAGAGTTGGATGATAACACGTCCTTTCTGCAGTGCATCATATTGTTGGTGTCCTTTCTATATATTTAAGTTTTTTTGTTTGTGAATCCTTGCGCCGTTGCCACTTACATGTCCATGTTTGATCCACTGTAGTGCATGGCACGTTACATGTACGTTGTAGTGCTACATGTATGTGCAAGTCCATGTTTATACATGTGTTCACGTAAGTGTATGATGTATGAATATTCATTGTCAAATCATTTAATGTGATGATGATTCCTTTGATCCCGATGCCAAACAGGAGGCTGGTGACCGTCAGATATACCACCGGTACTGCATCGAGAGGGCAGCGGTGCACGCCGCACACGTCTTCACAACGGTATCCCAGGTGACGGCTGATGAGGCTGAGCACCTGCTCAAGAGGAAGGCAGGTGAGGATGTGTGAAGGGGGGAAGAGATGCAGTGTACAGGTACATGTATAATAGCCAGTGATGTTAAGTTGCGTGTACATGTACATTGTTATGTGTGTACATGTACTATTTTATGTCTGTATACCTTATATATGCATGTGCAGTGTATGTAGCGTACATTTACATGTGCATTCAAATGTGTGTGTGTGTACGAATGTACATGTATTTGTTTACTTGTGTGGCAACTTGCATACACGTACAATTTAAATGTGGACGTACATGTACATGTACATGTACGTGATTTATGTACATGCATATTTCTTTTAGATCTCATCCTTCCCAATGGATTGAATGTGGTGAAGTTCAGGTATGTAACTGCGATGTATGTGCATGCATTCTGTGGAACATATGATGTCAGGGGTACCTTTGCATTGTGTATATATACATTGACATTGTGTATTACCCATATCATTGATAGCTGGGAGAAAATGGCTTATGTTTAGACAAGCTTATCCCTATTACAATTAATTAATTACAATTAATGCATCTACATACAGTACATGTACCTCAGGAAAGAAATAGTACTCCTACATGTACATGATTTCAATAGGAATAGGAAGCGTTACGTGTACATGTAAGTGGTTGCAGAGGTGCACTTGTAGGCAGGAGCCCTTCATTTTTATGGGGGGGGGGGGGGGGGGGGGGGAGGGGGAAGCTTACAAGTGGTACTTCATAGAACAAAGATGCACACTTGCGTTCCTTTCTGTGGTAAAAAATTAATCCCAAGCACTTCTCTTCTCGTCTAAGTTCCTACATAAAGGTCAGGTCAAAGTTGACAGGTACATGTATACATGTACCTGTTCAATTGCCATGGACACTCAATAGGTACATGTATACATGTACGCATGTACATGTACCTGTCAATTGCCACGGGCATTCATTGCTTTTATACATTAATGTATAAGAGCTACAGTTATTAGAGCAGGCCTGCACTCCCTGGCCAGAGATGGCATGTGCCAAGTTCATGTTGAGCATGCCATAAATGTTGGCCACAACCACTGACTTGGGGGGGAGGGCTGTCTAATGGTCAGGTGGGATGGTGGTGTCGTTTGCCAACTTTCCTCACAATTACCTTAGATCTGCACTGCCAATGCCACTGCATGTCTGGCCTACATGTAACTCCTGCAATCTGAGTCCATTTGTGTGTGCGACTGTAGCTTATGCCTTTCTGCTGTAAGGACTGCTGCCAAGATGGCAGGGCAGAGAGGTGAGGTCACTGCTGTGTGGCTGTGGTCTCTTAAAGTGAGGCCGTGATGGCCCTTTTCCATATATCGGCATGGCGACAGTGATCACTGTAAACATCATGCTTGGATGCGATTGTGACGAATAACCACATTTCCTCCCCATGAGGTATCATACTCAGTTTAGGGTAGGCCTTGTGATGTAGCATTATTGAAAATCAACGGACCAACTGAAGGACCGATACTGAATAGTGGATACCTTGTTGAAAGAAAAACTTAAGCACATACATTTGTACAATGTACCTTGGTCGCTCCTCTCTGCCTTAGAGGTACCTTGGTCGCTCCTCTCTGCCTTAGAGGTACCTTGGTCGCTCCTCTCTGCCTTAGAGGTACCTTGGTCGCTCCTCTCTGCCTTAGAGGTACCTTGGTCGCTCCTCTGCCTTAGAGGTACCTTGGTCGCTCCTCTCTGCCTTAGAGGTACCTTGGTCGCTCCTCTCTGCCTTAGAGGTACCTTGGTCGCTCCTCTCTGCCTTAGAGGTACCTTGGTCGCTCCTCTCTGCCTTAGAGGTACCTTGGTCGCTCCTCTCTGCCTTAGAGGTACCTTGGTCACTCCTCTGCCTTAGAGGTACCTTGGTCGCTCCTCTCTGCCTTAGAGGTACCTTGGTCGCTCCTCTCTGCCTTAGAGGTACCTTGGTCGCTCCTCTCTGCCTTAGAGGTACCTTGGTCGCTCCTCTCTGCCTTAGAGGTACCTTGGTCGCTCCTCTCTGCCTTAGAGGTACCTTGGTCGCTCCTCTCTGCCTTAGAGGTACCCTCCCGTCCAGATAAATAGAAGTTACTTAGAAACCTTTCAAAAAAAAAATGCTGGGTATGGGTGATATGAATTCGGACAGCTATCCTACCCCATTGGTCCAATTGCTGAATAACTGACATATATCACATGGCAGGAAAGAGAAATGATACGTTGCAAGCAGCATACGCATCACAGCAGTCTTAGGTACATATATATCCATGTACACACGTGTAGATTATTGCAGTTGTATGTGTACATGTATATTCATTTCAAAAGTTCACAATTTGATTGGTCAGTACAGTTACATATACTTAGAATTTATTTATATATTAAACCCTTCTCCCCCCCCCCCCCCCCCCCCCCCCCCCCCCCGATAATGAGAGCATATACATGTAATTTCTCCACGTTCAATTTGTGTTGCACATCCAATCCACAAAGTACCCCCAATGTATTCACTTACACAGCAATTTCCGTTGCTACATGTACATGTATGTCTACATATTATTTTTCAGTAGCTGTATCGAGCTGTATATAAATAATCATCTATCTACATGCATGTTCGTTTATTGGTTGTAAGGTTCGCATTTCCGTTGTCTACATTTGCTAGACATTGAAACCATCAGGATCCACATTTATTATTTATTAATTTCACTCCCATTCTGGATGCTATAGCTCGGGTCCCTCTGGGATTCTAAATCATGTACACAGACATGTACATCCCTCGGGTTCAGTGTCTATCCTACATGTATATTTTTGGTGGCTCAGATATTAAATCTGATGTCATAGTGGGCACATGTATACTAGTCACATCAGTACATGTGTTATGGTGTGCCTTATTCTCCTCCAGTGCTATGCATGAGTTCCAGAATTTACATGCAAAAGCGAAGGACAAGATTCATGAGTTTGTTCGAGGGCACTTTTATGGGTGAGTCTACATGTCACTACATGTGCTTATATATACATGTATGCCCCTTCTTCACATGTACATGTTTGTACCATCATGCCCCTTCTTCCTCAAGTGTTGGAAATTTGCAAAATTTTATAGTGTTAAACGTGTCAGTGTTATGTGATAATGTTAATGTTTTATTTGCATGGCTTTACCTTGTACATGTAGATGTTAGACTTGGGAATGCATGTACAGGTACGGAAGGGACATGATGATACATGTACATGCACATACATGTACTGTTGAGCATGTTGTGTGCATGTGTTCTTTTGGGATAGTGAGCATGTATGATCCTACATCCATCCATGTACACATCTTAGGCATTACGACTTTGACCTGGACAAGACTCTGTATTTCTTTATCGCAGGAAGGTGAGGACATGCAAATAAATATGTACGTGCACATGTATGTGGTACATACATGTACACATGTACATACACATGTACATACACATGTACATACTTACAGCAGAAGTTGGTTGTAAAATGTCACCGCAGCACTTGTGTGCATACATGTACCTAGTGCTGCCCAGCCTCAACTTGATACATGCATCTGCGTGAAAATGATTAGACTTTTTGCTGTCCTACTCACAGTACATGTACTTGATTCCACACATTCAAAACTTGTCAGCGTACCTTCCTGAATCAATTCTGCATGTTTCAAACTAAAACACGTTCATGTTACATGTATGTGTATGTTTGCGATTCATGAATAATATTGCCAGCTCATTATAATTAGACTTTTGTGTGTCATGTATGAGATGTCGAATTGCGGCTGGGCAGTTACTTCATGCATATATACATGTACATGTATCAAGTATATCAGCATGTGACTGTTGAGAGTATTATACAGTTACATATACTCCACAAACTGTTAAAATTGGTACTACTTGCTTTAAACAAACATGTAGCTTCTCTTGCATCATATATGTGCCACCCTACCTACGTAGACATCAGTATTGCATGAGTTTGGAGATTTTTTATACCTAAAGCGTAGTGGTAACTAACCATATGCATCATACTCCTTCACCTTAATTCATTGTACTGATGTACAATGTGTGTACATGTAAAGATAGTTGTGCATCCATTTATGAATTTATGAAGCACACTGCACACTTAGAGCCCAAAAGACTTACCTTTAACACACACAATTGTACAATTTTGGCACATGCTCACAAAACACAGATATGAGTTCTCCAACAAGGGAGTTGACCTGTTCTTGGAGTCACTGGCGAGACTGAACCACTACCTCAAGTCTTCCAACAGCGACATCACTGTGGTGGCCTTCATTATCCTGCCTACAAAGACCAACAGCTTTAATGTGGACTCCCTCAAAGGGCAGGCTATCACTAAACAGCTCAGGTGAAGACATACATCAATATCGTGTATTTGAAATCATTATCGATATATATGTACTAAGTACATGTACATGTTCATGTACTTAGTACATATATTTAGGCAATATCATTTGTAAAGGGCACTATCTACATGTACATGTACATGTAAACTCATCAGAAACCTGGACAAGGGATTCTAGCCACAGGCACTTACATGTAGAATAATCCCTCTTCGTTGGCGCTTAGAGTTCCCCCCTCGTGGCACTAGGAATAAATAATATTTACACTTGGGTATATGGGTACCAATTTATGTATAGTGTAGAGGTACATGTATATGTCCATGTGTACATGTATTTAAAAAGTCGTGTAAATGGACGAAATGATACATTTATGAGCGCTCAGTGTACATGTACTAGTACTGTGTCCATTTTGAACTCGATATTTGGCATCGTCATGCTAGTTTTTATTTATACATAACTACTCCCTCCACATCAGATTTGTGTTTCACATCAATTCAACAAATCCACAAGTCCACATGCACAAAATCAGCAATTTGCATAACATGTTGTGTCATGTTATATTTCAGTTGCTACATGTGTATGTAGTTAAATGTATTTATTTGTGGTTAGACACTGAAACCATCAGTTCTTGGTGATTTAGAATCCTTTGGGGACTTAGCAGTGCCCTCTCTACCACTTGGGATCCTATGTATTCTACATGTAAATCACTTAGATACCCCGGGCCCCCCCCCCCCCCCCCCCCCGCCCTCGTTACAGTACCTTATGTGTATTTCTTTCTACCGTACCATTGTACATGCATACTGTGAACTTGATTTCTTTGGTTTCTGTGATTGTGACTCCTTTTAATGCAGGGAAGCTGTTGATGAGATCCAGTCCAAGATCGGTCACAAAATCTTTGAAGCAGCATTGAGGTTAAGTTCTGCTTTTTTTTTCTGTAGTGTGTACTGTAGATTCCTACAATGTACATGTACATGTACATGAATATACATGTATTATGAATTGCAATGCTGCCACTTCTGCTGTGTTGTTGGGCTAGAATCAACTTGCATTAATTTAAATACTAGATTGCATAACTTCTTCCATTATTACTACATGTAAGTACATGTAACCCTCCTAAGACTGTGTGATGTATTCTTGGAAGGTTCTTGTATTTTATTGTACCTCCATGTTTGTACAATACACACATTGATGTTTGTGCTACATCTTGGGCATACGTTTACAAATGTAACTTTCTCCCATGGCGTCCCACAGTGGGAATATGCCCTCTAACGATTCACTGCTGGACAAGAAAGATGAGATCACTCTGAAGAGATGCATGTATGCATTGCAAGTGAGTACATGTATGTAGGTGTTGCTGTGTGTGTACATGTACATACATGTAGGTGTGTGCTGTTAACTGTTGCTTCCTATATGTATGTCTGTTAGTGTTTTCTTTTGGGAAGGTGGGGGGGCGTAATGACTACACTGTATCCATTTGTCAGTGTTAGAATGGATTGCAAAATTGTACATGTTCATAGCCCACATCAGTATGTACATTTTTGCTTGTAACTTCTGTCATGTCCCTTAATGTGATTACCCACTACCTGGTGATTGATATTTGTGTACTTGTGTTGCTTCTCATCCCCCTCTCATTATGTAATTGCAGAGACCAAACCTCCCTCCAGTGGTCACACATAACGTCGTTGATGACCATTTGGACCCTGTACTCCAACACATCAGGAGAATACATCTGTTCAATCAAAAGGAGAATCGTGTCAAAGTACGTTGAATCTACATGTCATCCGTTAATGCCAAGAGGTAGAATATGCACTCCTTTGCATACTTGTAGTATTGTTTCCTTTCAGTCTACAGGCAAATGTTAATGGGTGACTGAAATGAAAATTGTTCCAGAAGGTTAAAATGAACAAAATATAACATGTAATTAAGTACAGAATTGAGTATGTAAACTCAATATAATTGTTACCAGCATATCAAATGCATATACATGTACATGTACATGTAACATGGTTTTGGATAAAGAATTGGCATCTCTAATGCACATGTACATGTACATGGAGTCTAAGGAGGACAACTGCAGTTAAATCAAAATAAACTAAATTTGAGTTCTGTTATGCCATTGTATGGAATGCCACATGTATTAAAACTATGCTGGGTATATTTAGCATTTGCCTATTGTATTGAGCGATCTACACGTACATGTATCTTTTGGTATTGAAGGTGTTTGTTTGGATGCAGTACATGTGCTTAGACAATGGCGGAAGTGATTTGCGCAATCTGATTGGTCAATTGCAGGTATCTAAATGCGGTAGAAACCTTGAGAGGGACTTAATTGCCTGCATGTATGTACATGTGTACGTATCTAATTGCTACGTTGCGCGATAATTTATTGGTTGCTACGTATGTGTTGCTATTGTCTAAATTGGTTAGACACTGTCACCTTCGGGATCTACCTGATTTAGAGTCCCTTGGTTTCAGTGTCTAACGTATATATGGGCTTGGTTTTGGTTATTCTAAGTGTCTTTACATGTACATGTACATGTATACAGTGAATGTGCTTACATGTACATGTATACAGTGAATGTGCTTACATGTACATGTATGTACATGTATGTACATTGTGTACACAGGTGCATGTTACAGTTATCTATTGTAGTACTTTCATATTCACCACCTCGTATGTATACATTTTGGCCATGTCTTTGTCAACACGCACATCAGGTTGTGTTCCATCCAGAATTCCTATCTCCCACCAATCCGCTGTTCAAAATGGACTATGAAGAATTCGTCAGAGGGTGCCATCTTGGTGTCTTTCCCTCTTACTATGAGCCCTGGGGCTATACACCTGGTATGTTGACAGCTGGTAATGTACAGTAACATGTACATGAAATGGTTGATTCAATTACATGTAGCAGCCCTACCTTAATAGTGCTGCCAGTTAACCTTAGTATGGTACCACATGGCAATATACAGTGTAAGATTAGTGCATTGCTTGGAATGAAAAAAGGTTTTCTTATCATTTGCTCAATCACAAGTGATTACATGTACATGTAATTAAGCGCTATCCAGGATTTGCTGACCTCTCGACTGGTTAGTTCGTATTCAGCAGGCTGGGGAAATTATCTTTCAGGATAAAATGTTGTTAAATATCCAGAGGTTCCTGACCCACCACCTCCTCAGTGCCTACTGTACATGTACATGTGTATAAAAGACAGATTTTCATAGAGCTCTATCAGTTTTTGACCTACCTGTCATTGTGTGTCTCTTAACCTCTTCAGCTGAGTGCACTGTAATGGGCATTCCATCTGTCACCACTAACCTTTCTGGATTCGGCTGTTTCATAGCCCAGCATGTTGCAGACCCAGCTACCTATGGCATATACATTGTTGATCGTAAATTCAAGAGTGTCGAAGAATCGGTTCAACAGTTGACAAATGTGAGTTGGGGGAGTGGGGGAGGGGGAAGGGTTTGTTTGAGTGATGCGGCCCCATGTTAGCTTTGAATTGGGAAATATGATGGGATTTTGGTTTTAAGTGACCTACACATACATAATGATACATGTACATGTATATCACCATCCTCCCGACTTTGTGCTTACTTCTGGAGAAGATCTATTATTAGGAAAGTGCCTTGTCGTTGTCTGGCATGCTGCATGCACATACACACCCTGGCCAAGTGTGTGACTGTCTAGCTTTATGCCACCATGTCCTTGGATTTGGTTCATTTTTCAATTTTATCAATTGGTCCTATGTTGAAAGTAATGTAATGCTGTTGTCACAAGTTTTTGTATTTTTATGCATTAATACATTTTGTATCTCTGGCCTTGATTATCCTAAGATACATTGTAGCAAATTTTTGAATCAATTACATTCACACATAATTGTTAGATGTTCTTGAAATTGAGATTGAAAAACCTCACTGGCTAAATGATGCAATACAATTTGTTGTGCAAAAAGTTAAAAACTTATAATTCCCATTTTACTACATGGACATGTAAGATTTGTGCTCCAAAAATCATAGCACATGTACATGTAAGCCAGGGTTCCCACGATGTATTGAAAAGGTATAACATTCATGAAGGGATTTATTGCAAATTTTTACCCATGCTTTTACCATGGGAACCCTGAGTAGCATATGCTGTGGTCTTTATTATACATACTTTTAAAATTAAAAGATGATTTGCTTATTCACAATACGCTTTCATTCTGTTTTTTTAGTTTTGATCTGTACAGCATACCTAATGTATCTACAACCTACACATGTACATTGTGCTCTATATCATTGGCGAGGACATTTATGTGTACTTGTAATCATTTCTTCTCTACACAGTACATGTTTGACTTCTGCAGTCAATCAAGACGTCAGAGGATCATTCAACGAAACAGAACTGAGCGCCTAAGTGACCTGTTGGATTGGCAGACGTTGGGGCAGGTAAGGGAGATGCTGAGTTGACGAGTGCTCCTGCTGCCTGACCCTCCGGTACATGTGTAATTGCAACAGTCACATGTCCCATCTCTTTAGTACTACCGGAGTGCTCGTAGGAAGGCCCTTGAGTGCCTTCATCCAAACTATTACAAGACCAGGAAGGTCTCTACTTCTGGAAATATGACTCCAGTCATGGTGAGTGCAATGTAGATGTAAATGCTGTTTACAAAATTCCATCTGTTTGTTGCAAAAAAAAAAAAAGTTACATTGGCTGATATGTGCATGTACATGTAAATAAAGTTTGCTGTACACATGTATGTACAGTAGAAAAATGAAAACGATATACCCAGATCAGTTATGTCATGACAATTTACATACACGTAATGTGCCTCCATATTAAAAGTTTTTTTTTTGTTTTGTTGACTGTCAGGAAGAATATTGTACTACATGTATTAGTATATTTTGACTTAGCATGATATACTGTAGGGCTATAATGTTTAGCAGGCATCATATTTTGCCGAAACGTCCTTAGAGACAATTTGTAGAAGAAATTTGATATTGCCATAATGATAATTAATTACACCACCTACTGAAATTAATAACCTAGGTGTGAGGCCATTATGATTATTATTTGTAAAAGTACATTTATAAGAATAAAGGCATAAATATTAATAAAAATATTATGTAATACATGTCACTAACCAATGACCTGTGGTATAATTGTATCTCATGTACATATTTCTATATCTCTGCCTTTCTGCTAGGGCGTGCGCTATCCCCGCCCACTAAGTGAGCCCCCTTCTGAACCTACTAGCGATCCAGATGACGATGAGGCTATCTCTTAGTGGTGACTTGGGGACCAATTTTTTGTGTGGTAGCAGATTTTGCGTAGATTTGATATTAGTGTGATCCATCTTTGGTGATGTTTGTGCTAGTGATTGGTATTGTTCATAGTTGTTTACACATGTGTTTTTCTTTCACCAAACCATGTAAACATTTCATTGTAAGCATGGTGCGGTGGTGGTAGTGTTGTGATGGTGTGCACTTCCAAGAATGTCAAGCTGTAGAAATTTAATGCTTGCATTCCAGCCCTCATTGCCTCTCAGGAGTTGCTGTCTCTGCACATAACCAGTATCTGATAAATTAATGGCCTCGTGCAGGATAAAAGATTAGAGGGGTTTGATAGAATTAAAGGTTTGGGCCAATCTGGTGCCCCAGCCTCCCTTGCAGGCTATTGAGAACGTGACTCTGCCCCACCGCGCTGGATTACCACTTCCTCGAATATCTGCTTGCATCTTTACAAGTATATATCTCAGCAAAGTACGTGTACCATTCGATCAATTTTGTTTTTTCTTACCATACATGTTAGGCCACTCCAATAAGATTCCTTGTTTCCCATTTCAATATGACCTACGAGGCTTGCGGGCGCACGGTTCATTATTCATTATTCATAAAAAAATAAAAAAATAAAAAACATGTATCAAACACAAACCACAACCTACACGTTATGCAACGTCTTTTATATTAAAAAAAGGTTGCCCTCACACAGTAAAAAGTTAAACGAATCTAAAGAAGCTCTTTACGGAAGGATGCTCAACAGCTCACACGCCCACTCAACTGCGGTCATGTAACGGAACGTGACGTCACGCACGTAAATGTACATACCGTTTCTTCCAATCCCTTTATTCTTATTATCTATGCTGCTTCCCATGCACCTCCGCTTTAACTAAATCTATCCAGGACTCTATACATGTGCTTGGAAGACATGGTCGAATAGAAACTTCGAAGAAAGGAGTATTCTGCTTCAATATGCCAAGGAAGTAAAGTAGTTTTTCTAGACAAACACGCAACAAATACGTTCAAGAGAGCCACTTTTTATGTCTATGATTAATATAATGAAAACGTGATCTAATAATGAATGAAAACATGCGGTACCAAGTAATGGTGCGGGCGGGAAATGGGAAACAAGGAATCTTATTGTAGTGGCCTTACATGTTATTTATATCAAAGGAAATAAGAGGCAAATGCAATCAATACACTACATCATAATATTAATGTACATAACGCATACACACACACATGCATGCATGCATACGTGCAGTGACGTGCACCATCGATCAATATTGATATCTGTATGCCTGTACTATATAGTCTGGCGTAGCCACACCCAGATATGCAAGGGTGTGGCTACGCCATGCAGTTCATAAATGTACCATTCATTTTTGTTAATTTTATAATCGCTATCAGCAGTTGAAGACAGAAGAGCCTTCACCACATTTGTCCTTTCCGTGGACGGACTACTTCACAAAGAGGCTAGTCACTTCCTAAAGCACATGGCCACTGCTCTGTCTTCAAAGTGGCCGACAAAGCCATGCAATTCCATCACCAGCAGCTACATCAGGTCCAGTGGCGAGGTGGCTTGTCTGTCACTGGGGGGGCAAATACACAGACTGCCGCCCCCCCCCCCCCCCCCCCCCCCCCCCTCCCCCACGCACACACACACAAACACACATGCTGCCTTTCTGTCAGAATTTCTTATATCGTTACAGGGGCGGATACAGGATTTTGGCGAGGAGGGGGTGGGTTCCACATGGATAATTGACGCGTCGACGACAGGGAGGGGCGCGCGCGAAGCGCGCGAAAATTTTTGTGGTGCGTTTTCCACAGAACTAAGGCAATCAATAGTGCCCTCTGTTCGAGCAGCACGATAACAATAACAAAAACTGGTAGCAATTAACACGTAGATCTCATGACATCAGTCAAGCCGAAGTTTTGGCCGGAACTATTTACAACTACATGTATAGAGCAATGTACTTGGAATTGGATTGTTTACCTACGTAACCGTACTATTACGTAACAAATGCTATAAATATATATCACGTGGGGTGAAATCCCGCCTTCTTTACTCAGATCGCCGACGTTCGCTATTGATAAACTCGTTCCCAGCATTATGACTCTACATGTGTACTACATAGATAATCATCTTAATTAAGCACATTTCGTGTAATTTCCTTGGCGGCTGGTGCGCCCCTATCGTCATTTTGGCGCCCCCTTTTTAAGGCCAGCTGGGGGGGCAACTGCCCCCCCTGCCCCCCCGGCCACCTCGCCACTGATCAGGTCACGGCTCGCTTTTGCTAGTCTCGTCCCCAGACCAATATGACGTAACGATTATCGCTGTAAACAGTATAATCCAGGGCTCCATTGGCTAATATTAGCTAGCCAGTAGCCAACCAGTAATGATTTTAGCCAGCAATAGATTGTAGCCAAAATTATATAGCCACTTAGCCAGTAATACGCATGAATGTATTTACAGTCCATTATAACCACGTGATGATCGCTTGCGGTTCATCATGGCTGAGTGAAAGCAAGGCCCTTCGGAAGAATCAGCTAGAAGGTACAAGTACAAAACGATTGCAATTTTCTTCACTTAATGAATGGTCTCTGAGTTACTTAAAAAAAAACTTGCATCTAACAAATCATTATATCTGCAATCTCAAGTGCAAACTTCCATGTGGTGATAGAGATTGTGGAACTTCATACTGTAAGACCACTGGACCTGCAAACCTCTTATTTGGCATAAAAGCAATATTAATCATTTATTAGCCAGTTTAGCCAATACGTTTTGAAATAGCCAGGGATTAGCCAGCCAGCTTCATTAGCTACTTAGCCAGTGGAGCCCTGGTATAATCTACGTCTCAGCGATAATCGTTACGTCATATTGGTCTGGGGACGAGACTACGCTTTTGCAGGGGTTCGAGCAGTAAGCCTCTGTCTTATAGAGGATCCCGCACCAAATGGAGAAGTGGGCTGGGGTTTGATGATGGTGCTCCTTCATTTATGGAGTAAATTTATTGACTTCTTATTTCTTTTTATGCAATTTAATTACTTAATTATGATTATAAGTATCATCTAATTGTCATGTTCCGTTTATTTTCTCACACAAGCTAGTAGCTTTTGATGTAGATTTGGCAACCTCGAGGTTGCCAAACATCACCACGCACATCTTGGTCCAACTATACCCTATCATATACGTTGCAAGTTTACAGCTTTATTTGCTTGCAGTATACTAATATAATACTAATTATAATTATAATTATGTATATGGGACAGTGTCCAGCAAAATCGGGCTTGTGGGGTTCTAATTTTATCACTATAAAAATTGCACGTTGTACTAAACAACAGATCTTCGCGACGGTACTACCTTTTCCTTTAAAATTTCGTACACTTGTTCCCACACCATTTGTCTGTGTGAAAATCGATTTTTGTGATCTAGACCTTTTCCAACAATCGTTAACCCCGCGGGTTAGAAATCCACATTTCTCCACGTACGAGTATTGAAAAGGCGTCAAATTCGGAGTGTGCACAGAGGAGTCCTGTAGCTATTGATTCGTTCTGTTCGTTTGTTTCTGAATCATCCGTTACGGAGATAAGTTGAACAAACTACAGGCACATTTTCCCGCTTGATTCGCGCCAAGTTATAATCACCGCCTTCCCATTTACTGAGCGGGACGTGATTTGCCAAAATCATTGGCGCGAATCAAGCGTAACAGATGATATAGAAATTAACGAACAGAACAAACCAATAGCTTCAGGACTCCTCTATGTACAACCCGAATTTGACGCATTTTCAACACTCAGAAATGAGGATTTCTAACCCGCGGGGTTAACGATTGTTGTATCCACGGCACGGAAAAGGTGCAGATCACAAAAATTGATTTTCACACAGAGAAATGGTGTGGGAACAAGTGTACGAAATTTGAAAGAAAAAAGTAGTACCGTCGCGAAGATGCATGTGTTGCTTAGTTCAACGTGCAATCTTTATAGTGATAAAATTATAACCCCACAAGCCCGATTTTGCTGGAAACTGTCCCATATAAGCATGTGCACATATTATATGCGCGTACGTATACACCGCATATTTTACCTGGCATCATTGTTTTCCTTGGCCTGTCGTCCGCGTTTGTAGCAGTTGCACGCTCTATATGTTAACCGTCAGTGTATTTTCCAAACCGCTCGACGTTACAAACTAATAACGGCAATGCATAACAGCTGTTTACACGTAAGAGTGTAAACTACTGCATGGTACCGGGGTGGGGGGTGGGTCAGCAAAATTCAGTCAGGCCATCGATATAGGCAGGCTTCTGTAGAATGTAAACAATTCTGCAACTGCAGCTGGATTTATATCTTCAGGCCTTCGTATGCAAACCCGGCCACACCATGGCCATTTAAAATATGTCATAATCGGTTTGTATTATAAAATTACAATAGGTTTACATTATAACTGACGAAGAAAAGAGCTTGATATGATAAATTGAATGAGGGTTTCAATGCACGAATATACACTACAATTATGTGCAATAATGAATGTAGATGTGTCCAAATGATACATGTAAACAGGAGTCAACGATTCCCATACTTGATCAAGGGGAGCAATCGAGTTGACAAGATTGAAATAAAATATGTACGTTCGTATGATGAGGGACAATATTTGAAGATAAACTCAACCAAATGTGGTTTGCCATTCAACAATGAATTTATAGCAGTTTTCAATCTTTTCTGATTCTGAACTGGCTGAGTCACGTTTATATGGCACGACACAAGACGCAGTTCACGTGCTAACGTAAGAACGGCATTTTCAGCCATGCTTCCAACAACAAGATAAAGATGTGTCAACCCTTTGGCAGAAAGCAGTGACGTGGTACACTCAATGCCCAACTGCTGGGTTGGGCTAGAAATGTACAGCTGTTCCAAACAAGGGTATGCAGCAGGATCAGTGGGGAGGATAAGCTGTCCACCATCGGTAGACATGTAGACATATTTCAGTCCTTGGCAGCTTGTAAATATTTTCAGTAGACTTCTACTATAGTTCAATGGTGGAAGATTTTCAACCCGTAAATATGTCAAAGCTACTAGCGATGAGATGATTTCAAGCTGCTTGTCATCTAGTGCATCACAAGTTTCACAATACTTTTCATTTTCAACTTCTAGTGCTGTAAGGTGTCCGAGGTTTGATCCCATGAGGCCATCCACAAATGGTGGAAATTGTAACAGGCAACCTTCAATTACCAAGTGTGTTAACTTCTGCATAGATGCAATAATATCCCATAACTGGATGATGCAAGGTACATAGCATCTTCCAATACCTCTCAAACCCAAACACTGTAGAGGGCATTTCATTGCTATGTTTCTGAGTCCTTCCAATGTATTAAGACAAGTGGTACACCTGTCTAACACCAGTTGTTGTAAGCAGGAGCACATCTCACCAACCAAATTCAATTGTGCAGAAGACAAATCACCTATATCCCTCAGGTCAAGATGCATAATTGACTGTGCTATCAGTTCAAAAGGCTTCACAATAATATTTTTGTAACGAAGGTGGATACTTTGCCCAGACATAAGGCCAATTAACCTTGCAGCCAGCCTCTGGCTTGAAGTAGAAGCCAAAGTAAGGCCTGTACTAAGACTTAAGAAATCGGTCACAAAAATTGAAGGAAACTTTTCACCCAAGCCAAACTGGCACTCAAAAATGGGGGGATGTGGTATGAGGTCCATTTGAATGGTGCTTCTTAGGTATATTCTGAATACAGCTGAAAGATATGGGCAAGGTGGTGACAGAAGTTCTAGGAGAGGGCGGTCAATTTCCATCATTCCCATGAAAAGGGCTGTATTATAATCTATTTCTTCACCATCCAGGTCCACTATGGAGAGTTGCTGGGGAGAATAGCCTTGGAGTGCCCAAGGTCTCATAGATTGAACAAGAATGCCTGCACCCCTACACACATCTAATGATTCTGTGAATAGTCGAATGGTAACGTTTGACAAGGGCTGGATAAGTGAGAAGTAGGCACCCCATTCCCCGCTACGACTGAGTACATTTCCAAAATCACCCACGTCAAAGCCCAAAGTTGTCAGTCCCGGTGCTCTTCTAACGATGTCCTTTAGCTGGTATATTGTCAGTGGCCATCCAAATACTTCAACTATCTTCAGGTTGTGACATCTGAGCACGTGCTTCCAGTACTTTGAAGGTAAAAGCGTTCCACCGAGATAAAGCGTTTGTAACGACAAGCCGGCAACTTTCAACATGGCGTCTAATTTTTTCAACGAGTATGGTGTAACATTTCCCCAATGTATCGTCTTCCACAGAGATGGGTCAGCGCCAATCAAATAGAACCTTTTGCACGTTCGCCTGACGTTTAGCCTTTCTTCGTAGGATAAGTACAGAAATATCGCTACAACCACCTCGTCTGAAATAGATGAGAACACATCTTTCTGGTTCAGATACACGTCATAGCGAGCCATGTTGCACTTATCAGTCAAATAGGCGAAGAGCGCGGGAATTGGAAATTAGATAATCTCGGTGAGAAGTCGTTCCCCTGGAAACGCGTGACCTAAAACGATGAATAATTGAAGTGGAGGGCAAGGTATACGATATTTGATACAAATATCTATGGTGAAATGGTATTGAGTTGTTGTGCTTTTGGCTGTAGAAATTGTAGTGGTCATCGTTTGGGCCTAGGTTTCTATCGGTTTCCATTCACAAATGAAGGCAGACTACGAAGGTGGATTCAAGCGGTCCGTAGAGAGCCTTCGCGAATATGTGGCGACCATTTTGTGTCAAGTTAGTTAGAGGTGGAGAAGTCACAATTGAGTGAGGGAGTCATTTGTTTTTATTGTAGGCAAGCCTATTGACGAACCTAGTGATGTGGCTATGTCCCTTCACGATTCTCTTTCAAGGATGGCATCATGCAAGAGGAAGTATTTGATCAAAAAGCGCGGCAGACGAAAGCGGGGCAAAGAAGAAAAGGAGAGGTGTGCTTTATATTATCTCTGCTTCAGCTGTAGAGGGTCGTTTGCTAGTTCACGCAGGACTCACAACAGATACAGAAATCATCAGTATGGGAGGTACATGTATAGGGATGCAGCCCCCATGTCTGGAATAGCCACCCCATCTGCACCAATAGCTGGATCTGCTTATGTCTTAGCAACGATGGTAAGCATGTATGCTGTCATGCTGCCCTGCTTTGCCTTTGGCTACAGCCTACAAAAAGCTATAGGCCTACATGTACATGACGGAGGACAAAGGTATCTGTTGCCGATCGATTGCTATAAGCCTACTTGCTACATGTACTTATCGATTACAGATAGGTCTGTAGAAATGTACACCGTTCATTCTTTTAAAAATAAGCTTAACTTAGCAAGCTAGTGCAGTCGGCAACGATCAAGCCAGATGACCGTGCAATAGGCCCTAATCCACGCTTCGTGGGCCTGGTCTGCACTTTTGGTTGCCTTGGCCGAAACTCACCACAAACACAGTCCTCACAAAGCCCGATTGAAACTAGTTGTAGGCTTCAAGTTCCCGGGCGATCGATAAAATAGCCAAATATATTGCCATACTCTATACGCTGCCACAACGACATACCATCGCCGAAACGACGACCATCACCCCTCATGAAAAGGTTATCGCTTGGTGTCAGCCCCACCGACTCCAGTTTTTGTTTGTAACGCTCCTTTCGCTTGAAATCTGCCGATTCATCACGATTTACCATAATGTTTTGCCCTCCAAAAAAATTTCACATGACTCTCACGTGACGCGCGGGTTCTCACCGAAATCATCTTATAACTAGTATGGTAGGTTAAGGTTTCTTTAATCGCGTGAGCGTTAGTAAGTTAACTTTAGCCTTGATTAGTAGTAATGGGCAACGCAAAGGTTTTGTTTATGATTATGAGCCTGGTTTTATTTTTTACAGTGGGCACTGCGGACATCATTCCATGCATGGAAAGAATATAAAAGTATTACGAGCCCTAAAACGCGCATAAAAAAATTGCCCATACTTTCTATAGTACGTAACTTGAGCACCAAGATGGCGGACAACATTGAATTGGAATTCCATTTTTAAAATATTATTTTTCACGCGATGCTTGACGTCACACGAAAGGGGTCTATATGTAATAATTATAATTATAAATTATATAAGGTGGGTGAAACAGTTTTGCATCCTTCCTCGATGACGCTGCTGCGATCTAAATTGATCCTGATTCCATTCGCACTGTGTGCGGCGGGCACTATCTATTTAATTATAGAAGAATTTCGCTCACGTCTTCAAGATGGATACGCTGTTCTGCCCCTTCTAGTTAGCGACCACGTACTGGGAGACACGTTTCCAGACCAAAAGAAAAGATTATCACTCGCAGAGCCAGTAAATATACAGCAAAACGGATCGGATATATTCATTTCTGTGTTGACAACGCACAAGTATCATGACTCCAGATTGTCTCGCCTGTTCATCACCTGGATGCAAACGGTTGAGCCTAAGCAAGTAAGCTGATCTATAGCACTGCGTATATGTGCATGGAGACGTATACGCAACATTGCACTGATTACACGTGGATGCATGAAATAATGTATAGCGCGACATGCAGAGCCATTCATACGATGCATTCAAATCGAACGTGATTACAATGGGTCATTTGACATCTTACACGAGCCTTCATCTACGAAATAACAATTGCTATGAACAGGTTCTACTATTGGGGAGTATTCTATTTGTTCTCCGCGGCTTTACGATTTCATCATGTTTTAAGTTTCATCTCAGTAATTGTATGCATGTATTTCATGTTTTGATAACTGTATTATTCGTTGTGTATTCTGTTAGTGTAATATATACAATGCAAGTAAATAAAAAAAACTTCATTACCGAGAAAGTGATTGGTGATATGTATATTCTCTGCCAAAAGTGTTCAATATGTGGCTTAGTTTATTTGCTGCAATATAAATGTATAGCACGTTTAGATTAGTCTTTTTAGTATCGGGTAATCTGAGTAGGCCTCCTTCGCGTACATGCTTTGCAGCTCTTTTTTAATTTTATTGATATAGGCCATCAAATATCAACACATTGTGTACTTTGATATTGTTACTGTAGCACAAGAGAAGTGCCCTACACACATGCATCACTATAGGTACACATATCACCATTTGAAGTTAAGTCTATCAACAGAGCATGGAACATCACTCAAGGGCATCATTCCCAGGCATCTCAATACTTGTACCACATTTCATACTACCCCATGGGCAAGGAGTACCCATGCAGGGTTTGGCCTTCTCGGAGAACAAGGGGCTGAGTCCAAACCACACCAGGTTTTAATATCATGCAGAGGACCTACCATGTCTTGAATCATGATGCTCAATGCAGCACAGAATGTGAAAGCGAAGCCACCTCACGAGTAAAACCTTTAAGTGCACAAAACACAAACTCCCAACCCAACTACTACTTCTGATGCTGAATACACAGCCTCATAATCAGCTTTACGACCTTATCTTGTTGCATGCATGATTCACATTACTTCACTGAGGCAATTCAATAGCAGGTTGAAGCCAAAAAGGACGTTCACAGCTCAAAACAAAAGCACAACCAGGGCAGCACTTCCAACCTCCATTCCCAGCTAGCTAACTCCACTCAATGGTCAATGAACCTGGCTCAGGAAAAGGGAGCATCCAACTGGTTGACAACACTACCTATTGATGAGAATGGCTTCACCTTACACAAAGGTGCATTTCGTGATGCTCTAGTCCTTAGGTACGGCTGGCTACATCTAACCTTTCCTCCACCTGCACATGTGGAAAGTCCTTCACAGTAGAACACGCTCTCTCCTGTCCATTGGGTGGCTTTCCATTTATTTACCACAATGAAATTCGCGAACTGACAGCTAATCTCATGGCAGAAGTCTGCCACCATTGAACCAACCCTCCAGCCCATCACAGGAGACATTTTCTGCTCTGTCAGCAAACACAGAAGATGGTGCTCGGTCAGACACTGCAGCGGATGGTTTTTGGGGTGGTCGATTTGAAAGGACATTTTTTTCCAACCACACTCCCACACCCTCCAGTTGCTACCGAAAACATGAAAACATTATAAAAAAAGAGAATACGAGCTTTGAATCCGCGAGGTCGAGCGGGCATCTTCACCTCAATATATTAAAATTGTCCTCGCCTCAACTGGAGGCATGGGCAACATGGCCACTACCACCTACAAACGTTTGGCATCACTGCTAGCTGACAAATGGGCCATATCATACAGTCAGACTATGGGGTGGCTTCACTGTCGTCTATCCTTTTCCCTTTTGCATCCATACAGTGCATCAGAGGAGCACGATCAAATCAAGAACATACAATACACCTCCCTCCCTCCATTGAAACTGACAGTCAGCGAATCTATGATACCTCTGTCCATATGAATATTTCTCTCTCTTACAGATAAATGTTTTCTATTTTATTAAAATTAATGTACGATGAAAAGAAAAAAAAGAAAACTTTAGACGTATCTACCACCGCCAAGAAAAAAATGTGACACTAGTTCCTTACCATACACTGTAAGTACCTTCTGTCTCCTTTGGTTTTCAATTTTAGTTTGGTCATGATAATGGAATTTGTCCTTCAGAGAAAATAAGCGCTTCAAAGTAGAGATGTCTGTCATAAGTTGGTCGCTTTTCGAGATCCATATGATTATCATATCGTGGAAACATCACTGCGCCATGTGATTTGGGCAATAAATAGAACAATAGTGGTTCATTCCTTGTATGTCTTGTAAATGGTAACAGAACGTGTCGTGTTAATAAGCAGTCTCATGTTTCAAAGGTCGATAGTTGTCAAGGCTCGTTGCTAGGTCATTTACTTGATCATTTCAATTTTTTGGAGAACGAGGCTACTGTCCACAATTTGAATGGCCGCAAACTACTGTGATTTAAGGTCAACTGATCTCTACAATATTGAGACTGAATTACAAAACCACAAACCAATATGTTACGTTTAGAATTTGGAAAATTGGCTTCAAGTCTTGGTTTGGTCTTCAAGCCGTTACACTTCCAACCGAAAACGTTTGGTTTGACAAACTTTGCAGTGGACCATGGTCCAAGAAGGTGATAGCATCCTCGATCTGCTTTTATTGTGCTACGGCTGTTCTAAACCGAATGCCAGTAACAGGGAATATTGCATGGCAGCTCAACTGGGTTCAACAAAAGGCAATAAAATAAACATGCGTATACATGTATATGGATATGCCACCACCACGCATTTCATATGGCCAATGATTTCCTAAAAACTGATCAACGGATATAAGTGAAAATGTATACTGCTCTGTCTGAGGTGAGGGCTAAAAATCGAAATGCTCCATTCTGTATCCCCATTCTTTAATCCATAAATGGTTGATAAGTACAATGAACATAAACAAACTGAACTTATGCATCTTTCTACATGACCTAGCTTCATTGATTGGCAACGAATTTATTCAAGCAGGCAGTACATATACAGGCGGTTTGGGTGAAGTTTGTTATATATGTCAGTTGCCTTCGATTTTTTTTTTGTACATAGTTACTTATTGCAGATAATTAACTAAATTAGTATACAAAAATATCTCCCCCGCCTTTCCTTTTTTTCAAAGAAAAAAAAAAAGTTCTCTACGGCCCTGCATTTACGCATATACACATGCAAACATCATTTAGCTGTTTAACAGATTTTGGGCCAGTTTAGAATTGAATTATCGTCGCTTTTAGAGCCCCCCCCCCCAATCTTATATACCATTACCTTCCGTCGCCGCTGTTGCAACTTTCATGTCGCGAGTTATACGCGATGAACGGAAGGAGGAGGAGAACAAAAAAATTAAATGGCGGATTTTAGGTGCCGACTTAAATTCTTGTTGCTCTACATGTACGTAAACGGCACTGTTTAGCGAACGTTATATAAAAATTTGTTTAACCATTCCATTTCTGCACGTAATCTTAAAATAGGGGTCTAACATACATACCAAGGCAATATGTGAGAATTGAAATCGTATGCGACACGATCAGTACTTGTCCCTTTCGTCCATACCTGCCTCTATTTTCTCCAATAACACTCTACTTCTTTCCTTCTGTCTCCAGTTGCATGTAGTAACTGATGGTGATCAAGATATGTGGACTCAAGGAATAATATCTGCTGGTAATATATCAATGATTGGTATTATGTAACTGTGGATGGAATGGTGTGTTCTTCTGATTCATAGATGTACCCTTACGTACCATAGGTGTTGATCAATAGAAATACTATATGTAACATTCGTTATGTCAATGATGGACCACCTGGTAGGGGAGTACAGTAGTGGGTTGGTTCAGGCAATTTTTAGGGTTAGGTTTATACTGACTCTGGGGTTTGTTATTAAGCAGAGGTTAATAGTCTCATATAAAGGGGTACATGTGTTAGAGACTGGGGGTGTACGTGTAAAAAAAGGTCATGATTAAAAATCAACAGCCAACAGGTGTCAAACTGCACAACTAACCCAGCCAAGTGGGTTGGTTGAGCATGGTACATACATGGATCAGTTGAGCTTAAAACAATTCATTGATTCACGTAACAGAAAAAGTAAGCTAGGCTTTTTTTTTGGCTATGATGTAATCTCAGAGGCATTGTTTTTATTTGAAAAATGGATATTGACTTTGTTAAAACACTTCGCAATCAATTTTACGGGCTCTCATTGGAAAAGTGTCATGCGACAACAGTGTATGAATTTACTTTGAACAATGATTTGACAATGCTTGGCGATTGAACAAGAGACAGGAAGGCCTTGGCCTACTCATGCTAGCTAGCATATGCACATAACGTTAGCTTAAGACAGATCAACTAACCCCACTACTAAATTTTCCAGTAAAGAGAAAATATAAAAAGGAAGCAAAGTATATTATAGTTTTAAAACATACGTATGGCTGCATACTTGTACTTTAAAACACCCAAGACTGAAACAGGAATATTACCATTGTGTAGAGATTATGAGAGCACAAACTGTAACAATAGAATTTCACTCTGAGCATCAAATTTCTTGTTTTTGAATATTACACTAATGAATAGTAAAACAAAATTCTTATGTAGGACAAAGGCCATGTTTTTACACTTAATGTCAATATATGTTCAAATATGTTTCTTCGTAGAGGGTGCATGGCTCAACTAACCCAGTGGCTCAACTAACCTTCGTGCATGAGCCTGTACCCCTTGTGACAAAACTAATGCATTCACATGTATGTAAGATCACAAATTCAAATTCCATTTTAAATCCAGTAATTGTATTGAGCAAAATTGGGGTGATGCTGATTTTGCTGTCCTAAAAGTGGATTTGTAGAATGCCTTCAACTATGTATCCAGACAGGCTCTCTTCAACAAAATGCTATTTTTTCTCTACCCTTTTCCCCTGGGCATATATGGCACTCACTCTATCCCCATGGGTCACCTAAGTTCTGAATCTGGAGCTCAGCAGGGTGACACACTGGGTTTTATCCTTTTCACTCTTGTCCTTCACAAGGTTATCAGTGCTGTAGATGGTACATGGACGATGATGGGGTCTATCACTTCATGCAACAAATCCAAGGCCACTTTTGATCTTTGGCTAGCCAGAGTAATGATATCAAGAGTTAGCTTCCAGAATGGGGACAATAATCAGCTCCACCATGTGTAAAGTTAGATTTTCTTACAATTCAGATATAGGTAAACAAAATAAATTATATTGCAAGGTATATAAATTGCAAACTCAAGTTTATAGTTTTAATCAGGTCATATTGGGTCATCACGTTTGATGATGTGTTGAAACCAATATTATTCCATGGGGCATTTCTTGATTACAGATGACTCATAAATGAGCTGGGCATCGATTGTAACTTTCTTGCAGTGTTTAGTAGTGATGCTTTCCAAATACTGCACCTAAATTAATACCTTATTACAATAATAATTTGGGCCCCAAATATAGACAGCAGTAGCAAATCTGTTCCTCTTTTAAGCTGTTGCACCGATCATGCAGTGCTTGATCTGAATTTTGTGTACATTGTTTTGTTCCCCATAGTGTTGCATTCATTAGTATGTTTTACAAATGTGATACTTCATCTTAATTTTGTGGAATTACATTTTGGACATGGTTGAAACAAATTCAAGGTTGATGTTGAAGTTGTTATCAAGGAATTGAAAGTCCTACTCTGCTTAGCTGAATAACATAATTAATTTCGATCTGTGCAATTAAATTGATTCTGAAATGCAGGAAGTAAGATGATTTTTAGCAACTGTCCAAAAGATAAAAAAAAGACAAGGTATGTTTATTTGTGTTGGTGATATGGATGATGGTGTTGATACATTATTAAAATAATTTTGTGTGTGTATGTGTGTGGTGTATGTTTGGGTTTTGTATGTGCATGTGAGTATGCGTGCATTGTATGTGATTGTTTATGGCAGGTCTTTATTTGTCTGCATTAATGTGTTAGTAATGAATTGATAATTGAGAATGCAAAAATCCCCTCATTTTTATGACTACTTATTTGTTAGTGTTTCAGACATTACATGTATTCAATTGCGAGTGCAACTGTTCACAGTAACACGTTACAGCCCTGAACTTTTCAATCCATATCTCATTAATTATTGTTCAGCTAATTAATTTAATTAATTAAAATGGAGTTTTCTGGATTAAACACTGTTCAAATTTAGCAGCTGTGTTATAGAGGATGAATAAAAAGCTTCTTGTTTGATCTCAGGTCAACACTATACCATGCTAGCGCAAAAAGTAACAGAATAGACATATTTACATGTACTACTATAATAACATGGATGTTCTGTTCCAATCCTTCAATTGCACCTCTACTAGACATTCTAGTATTCTTTTCATGAAAAGGTGCTTGTATAGAATGGATACAAAGACTTCACACCTTTCTATATTGCACTGCATACTTCCCCAGTCATCAACCCCACCCTGGCAGGATTAAAATATTGTTTTTCAGTGAATTATAGAACAACAAAATTCTAACCTTGCCTTCAAAAACAAAGACAGTCATAAGTGTCAGTTAACACGTATTGACACAGACTGTCTGGGTGATGAACATGCAGGCAAGGAACATTTCATCAACTCATCAGTTAAACGACACTATTGTTCAGTTTTCTTGCCTTATTATTGTCACTATGTCATTGCAATTTTAAATTGTATTCATTTGAGATTTGTATTGTAAAATTAGTTCATGCACATGCAAGTACAACATTCATAACTAACAATATTTTATACTGGTAGCCAATACACATTTCTGTGATCATGTTCATATCTGTACCTTACCAAATGATACGTATTTTATTGTAAGTGCTGTGCTGAATTTAAAATTACTTACTGTTATTATTTATAGGAGCTGTTTAATACACATTTGGTAATAGCATGTAGATATCACATTTTTCAATGGACAAGCTCAAACAGGATTAATTCAATAGTACAGATTTCTTATGAAATTCGAATGCAATGCGTTACGTATAAGTTTATTTTCAGTAATAATCATTTATTTATATTTATTTATTCATTTACACTGAAATAATAATTACACAGAAAAACACTAAAAACCATTAAAAACCACATAAGACATCTAGACAGGGCACTGCTACAGTGAGTGAAACCATCAAGGGTGTGATTACTTTTCAACATGAGCAGTATTTGGAGTCGCTGACTACTGCCAGGAAGATGAGTACTAAGGCTAAGGAAGATGACTTCATACTGAAATTTGAGAGCATAATACCTTCCTTTAGCCCTGATCAACAGAGAGCACTTCGAAGATCACTGATAGGAAAGACATCAACATGGCTGAATGTACTTCCTCTACAGAACTACCATTTTGACCTGTCACCCTTGCAGTTCAGAGATGGCCTAGCCATACGTTATTTGCGGGATCCTTCCTGTCTATCTCCTAGATGTGATGGTTGTGGTACTGCCTTAACCCTTCAGCATGCCCTTGATTGCAAGAAGGGAGGTCTTGTCATTCAAAGACACAATGAAATCAGAGACTGCATAGGAGATATAGCATCACAGGTATGGACACATGTCATCAAAGAACCAGTTGTCAGAGAGTCTGATGTTAACAATGCAGATGGTGGGCTAAGACTGGACTTGGGGATACGTGGGGTATGGCAACCTCAGGTGGAGATGTCAAAGTTGTTGATACTGATGCTCCTTCTCATCGCACTCGTTCACCTGAAGCCATCCCGGAGTCTGGAGCTAAAGAGAAGAAGAGGGTCTATGAGCAGGCTGTAGTTGAGCGGAGGGGTAACTTTAGACCAATAGTGCTGTCAGTGGATGGTTTGCTACACAGAGAGGCCGAACATTTCCTAAAGAGAATAGCAGCCAACCTGGCTCACAAATGGGAAAAGCCCTATTCCCAAACATGTGGATATGTTAGGGCCCTACTGGCCTTTGCTATCATAAGGGCAACCAGTTTGTGTCTAAGGGGCTCACGAGTGAAGTGAAGGAGTGGACTTGGGATGGATGATGGAGCATCTCTCTACTCTATGTTATAGACTGCTCATGCATATTTATACTGGAAGAATTTATTTTATTTTATTTTATGTTATTGAAAAAATAAATTAGGAATTTCTATTAAAAACCACACATCCTAAAAGTCAGTAGTGGAAGGAGAAATAAGTGTTTCTATAATGGAGGCAGTATTGCCCTTTGTACAGCCATTGAAAGACGTTGGAGCAGGTAGCTGTAACCTTTTGTGTCACCAGTTGTGACTGATCATGAAAGCCTGTTAAATATTAATTTAAATAATAAGTTTGTGCAATATGTCTGAGCGATTGTAATTATACACTGCATATTTACAATGCAGACGTATGATGTGCTGCAAAGGAGGGACTCAGTTTGAGCAATGGTACAGAGCAAGAGAGGCTGGTGAAGTCTACAAGTGAGGCGATAAAATTTTCCATGCAGAATTGCCACTTAATACTTTAAGCACTACTTTTTTAGCCTTTGATGGCAATCCTTTGGTTTACCTTGAAATGTGTTAAGCCTGCTAGGTTGTATTGTCTTATTAAAATTTTAATGCAGATGTATTACTTTAGTATTCATTTCATTCCCACAGCTGGTATTGTCACTTTGATGATGATATTTATGTGAACACCAGAGCACTTTTCCAACTCATGCAAAGGCACAACTCTCAAGAGGATCTTTATCTTGGGAATTGGAAGCAAATGTCAGCTCGTGCTTATCATAATAAAGATAGAATAAATCAAGAGGTACAATAATTGCAGCTTAATGAATTGGTGGTTGCAAAACCTTTCTTTGTCATGATAGAGAGCTTCAGGACTATTCACATACTCTGAAAGGGTAAGTAATTTATCTGTATATGTAGCAATAATTATCATTGTTATTTTACCATTTAACAAAATTAATATTAAAGATAGGTGACACAGTAATTGATAACTTTACAACAGTTTGCAATGTGGAAGTGCATGATACTAAATTTATGGATAATGATTTCGTATATTCAAATTACATCCATGACTGCACTGCCTTTCAGAAACGGGATGACTACCGCTATGCTAATGGACCTGCATACTGCATCAGTGCTCCACTGATGATGAGGCTGAAGAAATATCTCAGGTGAGTGAGTTAATGGTTTGCTATAATAATCGTATAGTACATATGTTAACATTTCCGTGGATCAATGAACTTCAAACCATTTTTATTACATCTTCCTAAGCTTTATGTTAATACTGAAGTTAGTCTTCACCTCTGTGACGTGTATTCCCTTAGCTGTATTTTCTGGACAGTTATTAACCCCTAGCTGCTCAACTAGAGTGAGAAGCAGGGACTACCAACTGATTTCATAGTTTTTTTACTTTGGGAACAACAACAACATGCTCTGCCTTATATCTCTCTACAGTTGAATGAACTCATTTTATAGGCTAATTTTATGATCTAGATGAACTTATGCCAGCCGTAACTCACAGTCAAAGTATTAATTGACTATCACAGCCACTGATTTTGATTTGCTGACAATAATTCCCTTGCATCCTTCTACTCATGTCCTACTGGTACACATATATGAATTAGTACTGATATGTCTTGCTTCTGTTATAACCTAATTAACATGTCAGCATATATAAGAATCTCTCGCCTTTGGACAATACACCATTTTTCTTATCACATCTATCCAGCACAAGCATACTTGAACTATTACACCCATTAAAAGCATATGCGTTATAATGTACAAATTCCTATGTGGACAGAGGTCGGAACTATGACGAGAACTGTATCAAAGCTGATGTCGACATGGATGACATCCTGCCTGGATTTATCATTGAAGGGGTGCTAGGAGTTGAAATTACTCACATCCCTGAACTAACAGATCAATATTACATCACCCCTGTTGATGATCCTGCATGGTATAAAAGTCAGGTGAGGCTTTAATAATCCTATAAGTATGTTTGCATGCAAGGTCTCAGTAATATTATTATTATTAGTTCGTATTTTGCAGGTTACTGTGACATTGCCTAAAATTCACCTTTCAAGTGCAGAATTTCATGGCCTTGATAGGTAAGTATGTACTCCATTCGGGCACGTTATTGTGCATGCACTGATATATGTGTATTATAATTCTTGCTAGTTTTATTAGTCAGTTCCAGTGATGCTAAAACTGATTATACATGTGTATTTACTCATAGCAGTTTATATATGTTAAAATGACTGTTTTTTATTCAACAGAATAATGGCATATCACTGCTTGCTGTATCCTGATGTCTCGTGGTGCAAACGACATGATACAAGCTAAAGCAACTGCATTTAATCTATTAGTTGTTCCTTTGTACACGAAATGTCAAATGCCAGTTACATTTACATTTTTATTAAATTGGCGTATCGGCCGTATGCATTTCTGTTATCGTGAGTATTACCGTATTTTACCGTGGCTTCCGTTTTTAGGTGGCAGTGTTGCTGCGATATGGACTTATGATAAAATTAATTATATCACGATAAGAATATTATGTCGCGATTACTGACGCTTTATATTGTATATACGGAAGTACATGTATACGAAATTGCAATTGTTTCCATTTCAAGTTCTTTCCTGCTTGCATACATGTATAGCTACTTGAAAGAACGAGTTTACATTGAATCGCAAATACAATGTTCAATTTAAGCTTATCCTACATACACAAGTAAATCAAAAACTTCTCTATCGAAAAAGTGATTTGTGGTATGTTGGATTAGTGGTGCAAAAAGCAAGGAAACAAGGTACAGTATGTTAGAGTGTGGTTTGGTAGGATCCTATAACTCAGAGTCCTGAATTTGCAAATGAATCCTAGGACTGTTATAGTTGTAGGATCCTACCAAACCTCACTTTAATATACTGTACCTTGTTTCCTTGCTTTTTGCACCACCAATCCTACATCCCACCAATCACTTTCTCGATAGAGAAGTTTTTGATTTACTTGTTCCCCTATTTTTTTTTCTCTGCCATGCAGGAGTGTTCTATATATGGCTTAGTGTATTCGCTGCAATGCATATATAGCACGTTTAGATTCGTCTTATTAGTATCGGGTAATCTGAGTAGGCCTCCTTCTTCGTACATGCTTTGCAGCTCTTTTGATAGGCCTACCTTTGTTCTTCGGATATCTTAAACTCAGTGCTCCGCTTCTTTGGCTTGGTCACCTTTACTGAATTAGAACTGCCTGTTGAATCTTTCAAACGTATCAGACAGACATTCTGCAGCAGCTGCGTATGTGACGTCATATTGCATACGTTTAGAAATAAAATGCTACTCATTGAAGCTAATCTCGTCACATATATGAACACATACACGCACATCTACACATAAGCACACACAATGCACACATACACATGCACATGCATACACAGGCTCATGAGCAGGAAGTCTGGCAGGGGGGAGCGTCGATTAATAGGACTGCAGGACTGTTGGGGGAAGGAGAGGGGGGGGGGGGGGGGGGGCTCACATTTTAATCCGAAAGCGGGGGGAGGGGGTCCCCCTCGCAATCAGGCATCAAACGAGGGGGATTGACCAACCCCCCTGGGTACAGGCCTGCATACACACACATGCACATACACACACATGCACACGCATACACACGCATTCACACCGCACACATGGCACACATGCACATGTGTGTATGTGTACAGTTAATGTGTTTATGTGTTTATATCGTATACATGTACACACACATTCACAAATACTGTTGGACAGCAAATACACTCTGAGAGAAGTGCGCTTTTTTGCAATTGGAACTACTCAAAATTAATGTTCTGTATAGCTTTGGGCAACTCTATGCCTTAGACATCCTGAATACCTACAGTGTACCCTAGATATTTGTGTCCTTTCTTTTCATCATGAGACATGCATATGTTGATTATTCACAATTGTAACATATAAATATGTACATGTAAGGTCATGCTAAAAAATATTTCATTACGCATGCGTGACCTTTAGAAACACGTTCTGTTATTTATCAACCGGTAAGTTCCGATAAGCTATTTGTTTTCTTCCAGCGTTGAGCGATGCATTTGAGTAAGACGAGTTGAACGCCTCAGGGTAGTTAAGGCATGGGTAGCCATTCATTTTTAACTTTGCATATTGTTCATGAACTGTGCAATATGTATGCATAAGTATGATATCAAATCAAAGTATTAATGATGCGGAATTTTATAATCACCATGGTTACGTCATTGCATCACGTGAGTACTGCATAGATGCAATATAATCATTTTTTGTTCAGCGAATTATACGGCAGTGAAGCCAGGGTATTTCAGCGCTCATTTTTCATCCATACACGTCAACTGATGAGTACTTTTCACTTCTCGGTAGGATTTCCTAAAGAACAACTTCTTCACGGAGAAAATTGATAATACTTCTTGTCTTGTTAAACATTTCTGTATACACAAATTTTTCTATGCCGACTCGATAAGCATTTCGCTTCCACCGGGCACAACCTAAATAGAGTACTAGGTGGAGCGCATTTTGGTGTATTAAAAATAATTTTACCCCTTTGTCTTCACTGTCGTATGGAAGGAATAAGAAATTTACACAGCCATTTTCGCGCGCCGCCCGTATCATAGCAACGAACGATTCACGCGGGTATAATTTTCACACAACGGTAGGTATGTTATGTACAGAACTGCATCCCGCTTTGCTTTAGATTAGGGTAACAAGGCAAAGCAGTTAGCACGCCTCACAATCGGTACGCAGTGAGAGGAATAACCACAGAAGTTACTCGCGTGCGATATCAGATAACAATAACACAAAGTGGTCATGAAAGAACAATAGCAGGGTTCAATGTCTTGAATCTGTCGAGGGAAAACATACACATACATGACCTCAGATAAACAGTGACCACAGACAGACATCTACATCTATGATTATAGTAACTAACCCGCACTGTCAGCTGGTCTTCCTGTTCTGTAGATTTCACACACACATAAACACACACACACACACACACACACACACACACACACACACACACACACACACACACACACACACACACACACACACACACACAATACTTTCATATACATACAAGGATTCACACATACTCTACTTCTTTCACTGCTTTTCAGTGTGTGAGCTGGGGTGAATGGGTGGGAAAGGTGGGATGGGACATCAAATCACCCACACATCATACTACCAAACCACATCACCCATATATCACTCACCCATACCTACACCAACCACAAAACCATGTACCCATCACCTATCCATTACACCCTCCACTCACCCCATCACCCATATCAAAAACATACCTACTAGTCCTTAGACAATATTACAATGTGATCTCACACACTGTAGGTTCATGTGTACGATCTTTGTTGACTGGTTTTACGAGGATTGCAATCAAGGAGCTGTCTGCATCAATAGTTACAACCTTAAAGATGAACTGGAGAGTTCTGCAAGGTGGATTGTTGGAATCAGCACAGGAAATGGTGCAAGCCTCGCACCCACAATCATGAGCCAGTGTCCTCTTCAGCTCCAGTGTCACATGTCCTACTCTCTTCACTCCAGTGTCAAATGTCCAGCCCTCTTCACTCCAGTGTCACTCCAGTGTCATATGTCCAGCCCTCTTCACTCCAGTGTCACATGTCCAGCCCTCTTCACTCCAACTCCAGTGTCACATGTCCAGCCCTCTTCACTCCAGTGTCACATGTCCAGCCCTCTTCACTCCAGTGTCACATGTCCAGCCCTCTTCACTCCAGTGTCACTCCAGTGTCACATGTCCAGCCCTCTTCACTCCAGTGTCACTCCAGTGTCACATGTCCAGCCCTCTTCACTCCAGTGTCACTCCAGTGTCACATGTCCAGCCCTCTTCACTCCAGTGTCACTCCAGTGTCACATGTCCAGCCCTCTTCACTCCAGTGTCCTCTTCAGCTCCAGTGTCCTCTTCAGCTCCATTGTCACATGTCCAGCCCTCTTCACTCCAGTGTCACATGTCCAGCCCTCTTCAGCTCCAAGTGTAACATGTCCAGCCCTCTTCACTCAAGTGTCACATGGTCCTACACAGCAGTATTGCAATGGAAAAACATTTTAAAACCAAAACTGTAGAACAAGTTAGTAGTTTCTAGGGAATACAAGTAGGAACAGCTAGACACAAAATCAAGATAACAAAAGGACTAAAAAACGATGTGGCAAGAATATCAGTGGGAAGGCAGCATGACAAGACACTGAAGGTTTTTATTTGACGAATGCCTGAAAGGCTAACCCCAACAAACAAGGCGAGAATCAATGGTGAAAAAGACTGTTCTCTGCATGAACTGGAAACATCAGATAACGGCTATCTAATTAGAAAGATGCATTCTTAATACCGTACAATTACAGTGTATCGCTTCCATACACATTTCTGGGCAAAGTACACATATTCCATAGTATAAAACAGCGTCAGTATAATTTAAGTGCTTTAAATAGAACATGTTTTGTGGTGATACGCAGAAGCTTCGTAATGAGAAAAGGGGAGTGTGCTAAGCTTAAACCCTAACGATATATGCTTTACTTGCGCGTAAAGCTACGGGTACCGTTTGCTGTTTTGAAACAAAACTAGGAGCAGCTAGCGCATCCTAGTCATCGGCACCCATTGCATTGTATCGCTTTACATATCACACCAAGCAAGATAAAAACTCACCGGAACGGATACTGGAATGACGGATTAATGATAGGAGTCCTGAATGTACGTTGCACATGCAGACATTTACAAAAAATAATACAATTTGGCCGCATGAAAATGTCACGTGCGCTCACGTAAATATGAATATAATTAAACTCCTGCAATAAATTTTACCCATGCCTTAACTCCCCTGAGGTTGAAGAGAGTTCATCGAGAACAGCAGTTCGCGATCGGATCGGAATACCTTGTCGCGCTAAATAACGCCCTACCTACATGCACTTTCCTATATCTAGACGGAAAGATATCGATTATCCTATTGGACGCTGTACATCAAGTTTTCCATTCGTAATTCTTCGTACTTGAGAGTCACAATCGTGAATCGACGATGTCCTCCCATTCACACCTGAGTTCCAAAGAGAAAAAAAAAGGAGTGTTTAGTGTGGAAGTAAGTTGTCCACACACCAGGTCGTTCATATGATCAGTACACAAACAGAAAAAGGAATAAAAGGCCTCAGCACGCGCTGTACGCCCACAACCACACACATGTCCCAATGGTTCTCGGCGACTTTTTTTTATTAGTGTACTAGTGCATTAGATACAAAACCCACAGAGGTCGATTTGTCTTAGTAAGATCTCCTCGATTATCCAAAAAAAATAGCCAATGCGACTAAGCTATCGTTACCTGTACGCCCACAAAGGCATCGCTAAAACACGGAACGCGGGTCTAATGAAAAACACGCGTCTGAATAGATTTACAGTAAGAAACACGCATTTCTTAAGATCCATACCTCTCAAGCAAGTCGCATAATACCAAAGAAAGCCTCAAACTAGACAAATATCTTTGCTTTTCGAAAAAGTTTCAGTAACGTGGTCGCTAAGAAAGTGTTAATTGATACTATGTATTGCAGCACGTGATCCGTTTCCAATCCCTTCCTATGATTAGAGTGTACTGGCTACACTTCAGGGGTGTTGGCTCTAACACCCCTGAGCGTAGTAAATAACTTGAGCACCAAGATGGCGGACAACTTTGAATTGGAATTCCATTTTTAAAATATTATTTTCCACGCGATGCTTGACGTCACACGGAAGGGGTCTATATATAATAAGGTGGTTGAAACAGTTTTGCATCCTTCCTCTATGACGCTGCTGCGATCTAAATTGATCCTGATTCTAATCGCACTGTGTGCTGGCACTATCTATTTAATTATAGAGGAATTTCGCTCACGTCTTCAAGATGGATACGCTGTTCTACCCCTTCTAGTTAGCGACCACGTACTGGGAGACACGTTTCCAGACCAAAAGAAAAGATTATCACTCGCAGAGCCGGTAAATATACAGCAAAACGGATCGGATATATTCATTTCTGTGTTGACAACGCACAAGTACCATGACTCCAGATTGTCTCGCCTGTTCATCACCTGGATGCAAACAGTTGAACCTAAGCAAGTAAGCTGATCTATAGCACTGCGTATATGTGCATGGAGACAGGCAACATTGCATTCACGTGGATGCATGAAATCATGTATAGCGCGACATGCAGAGCCATTCATACGATGCATTCAAATCCAACGTGATTACAATGGGTCATTTGACATCTTAGTGGCCGCTGCACTTTTCCATTAACAACAAAAGTATATATAAAATAGGTTGACATGATACAAGCGATGAGTTAATTGCATTAAAATCGATCACGAGACGCTAGCTTAATGTCTATTGTCCTGAATGTCCACCCGGGGGTACAATTGGACACCCGGGTGGACAGCAGAAAAAGTTTTTGCCGTTCGGTCACGGAATGGACCTGGCTGCATTTAACGGTAATGACTTACAGAACAAGTCTTTTCAGGATTGGGCCGAGATAAGTAAGGCTTAAGTCCTTTCGGTACTTGTAAAACGACCCGTGCTAGCGGACCTATCCATTACGCTCCGACCGATCCGCATGCACGGAGCGTAATGGATAGGTCCGCTAGCACGTGTCGTTTTACGAGTACTGAAAGGTTTTAAGCCTTACTTATCTCGGCCCGATCCTGAAAAAACTTGTTCTGTAAGCCAGTACCGTTAAATGCAGCCGTGTCCCTTCCGTGACCGAACGGCAAAAACTTTTTTTGCTGTCCACCCGGGTGTCCAATTGTACCCCCGGGTGGACATTCAGGACAATAGACATTAAGCTAGCTTACATGTATACCTTCACAAGCAAACTTCGGCATTAACCGATTAATTCCTTTAGACGCCAATAGGTGTTTACTGTTACCAAGGTGAGGTCAAATTATACCAATTTGAAGTTCTTCATGAACATGGCTTCAGTGGGTGTCGTTCCGGTGTCACGTAGAATTAGGGACCCATAGAATTAGGGACCCATAGAATTAGGGACCCCTGTCCCCAAATCTCCGGAGAATTGGGGATCCCCGGCCCTAAATCTCCGTAGATTTAGGGACCCCCGTCCCTAAATCTACGGAGTATTGGGGACCCCTCTGTAGAATTAGGGACCCCATCTAATATAACGGTATCGATTTTGATATAGCCAGCACAATTAAGTCGTGCGGACAGTCATCAGAGCTTGCATGCATGTATTATAAACATACAGCAGAGAATAAAATAACAACAACAGAAGCACAAACGTATAGGCGCTATTCTGCTTACTGAGAGGGAACCCTGGCTCCAGGCGCAGCAGCAGCTAGGTCGATCGGATGGCATCGTACATGCATGTACTCATGCAGCTCGCGTCACCTTGCAATCGTGATGACTCATGACTGTGCACCTCTTATGCATATTCTATACGGAAGAGCGTATCCAAGCAGTAGCTAAGCTATAATCATGCTCTCGCTTGACAGACAGGACACAGTCATCCCTCTAGATGTTAAGAGGACAAGTGGGTGAAGGAAGCATGCTCTATTTCGTTGGTCGTCATACGCGAGAGCCTGTTTCAGTTGTATTGATGATGTATTATATATTTTATCAATGGTTAAAAAAAACATTAGCGTGCAACACAGAAAAGTCTTTGAGGGTGGCATTGCATGGTGAGAACTCATGATGGATGGTAGCGTTTTATCTATGTAGTATTTAGGAGCCACATCATTAGCAATCCCATAGTGCATTCATATGGTGCATGGTGATCATTGCCTGAGTAAAAGAACACATGTATGCTTTACACCTCATTTGCATGCTCTAATTTTTACCTCAGGATGTTAGGAGAGAAAAGAATACCCAGATTTGGTGCAACCAATTACTGCATACTCATCATCTGCTAGCTGAACAAAATGTTATAGATCAAACATACATGTACATAGTGAAATATCTTACCAGAGGTTCAAATGCCTTTACTGGCCATGTATCAGCCAGCTGTACTATTTCAGTTCTACTTGGTATTTTGCCCTATAATTCAAATACGTTTCCTTCCACCTCTGTTTATTTGTTTTGCCAGCATAACATCCGCAATTCCTTCTTTAAAACATAAAACATTCAGTTTATATGTGTGCATGCCTACATATGTAAAATATAGCTCAATTCTTTTAATAATCTTACTAGCCATGGTAACAGATATGGAAAGTTTCCTTTGATGGATAATGTATGTGCACTTTAGAAAAGCAGCTTTGCTCACTGTGCGTCAAACGTTGAGGCTGCATATTCCTGCTGAATAGATCTGGTTATGGTACCCTGCATGCTGACTTGCTGTCTACTGCACACATCCAAATTATCAACACCTCTGGCATTATACGTTGGGATTTTGTCCTTGAAATTTTCGACTTTTAAAAAATCAAAATGGATATGCATGCAATGATTAACAAATGAATGAAGCTTGCTTACCATTCCCTGAACTTCTGTACATCTTCAGCTTTTAGCATGTCTGATATGATTTGATATCATTGCATGTGTTTTCCAGTACACATGTATATTCATTTGGACTTTTGAGGAATTGCTATAATAAGCATTAATGTGTGGGTACCTCATAAACAGCTGTATAAATAGCCATTTTTGTAAGCATTTTAACTCTGATGCAGTCTACAGTGAAATAATATGTGCATGTATTTGAACAAAAAGTACAGCATCACTTACAAACTTTGAATTTCACAGGCTTTGGAAGTAAAACCTTGTCAGCTACCTATCAGTTTGAAAAGGGAATTTATTTACCTTGCAAACAAACAATCGTCTCTGCTAGGTAAGCAGCACCTTGACATCCATCGTCTATACGCGTTAAGAGAATCTATGTGACGTGGCACACTTGCAATTGCAAACCTTGCATGTTTTAGATTCTCACATCGACCCGTGTAGAATAAGTCCGCGCCTTTTACAGCCAAACATCTTTTTTCTTTTTAAAGTAATCCGCCTGTCTTTGATCGTCACTCACCATAGCCTAGGTGTACTGCCAAGGCTCAGGGCAGTAGCAAAGCTCAACTGATAGATGCACATGCAAAGCATGCCGGTGTCATAGCGGATTTTGTCCCCCCCAATTATTGTCCCCCCGGACAGAATCCGCTAGCGGATTCTGTCCTCCCGGATAAAATCCGCTAGCTGATTCTGTCCCTCCGGACAAAATCCGCTAGCGGATTCTGTCCGGGGGGACAAATTCTGCTAGCGGATTTTGTCCCTCCTCCGCAGAATATGTCCCCCCCCCCCCCCCTCCCCCCCCCCCTCCCCCCCCCCCCCCCCCCCTCCCCCCCCCCCCCCCCCCCCCCCTTTGTGTTTATTAGCGTAGCTTCGTGTGCATGGTCTGGCCGATATATATATCCCAGGCTCTGCATGCCTAATTTGGTCCTAAAGTCATTTTGGTCTAGCTGTCACGGGCCGACTCACGGCCAATATCCTGAAATGGTCCTATAGCCACAGAAATAGGCTTTCACGGTCTTAGAACCATTTGAAGCTAGGTAATTACGTAAACGGAAATTGCCCAATTAATTTTAAGTGGCCTGTTTTTTTTTTTTTTTCACTACCATTGATCTCCACTATAATAATACATGTCCTATATATAACTTATAGACAAGTCAAGTGGCTGTCGTACCCGGCCGTCTTCATGACTATACTGAAAGCCAGCAGCTGCAAAACGCACCGCGTACAACTTAGAAGGGCAGAGGGCCAAGAAGTCTGGCGGGGAGATCGATAGATAGGACTGCGGGACTAGGTGGGGGAAGTACTAGTTTTATACTTGTAAATGTATAGTGGAGATATTGCTAATCGTATTCGATATTCTACATACTAGTAATACATGTAGGGATAGAACCTACTAACCAGAGATTTATATATAATCTGTGTACTAACGTAGGTCCCGATACGTACCGTTCGGGCCCGATACGAAAAAGAATGGGGGATATTGTATGTTTCGGGCCCTATGCAAAAAGCGGGCGGAGCTGTTCCTTCCGATCACACTCCATGGCAGCCCTGGCTATATGTATTAGGAAAGGCGGAGCATCGATCACCCACTGTTGACACCTACAGTGTAAGCAAAGGCTATACGTATTGGAGTATCGATCACCTACTGAAGGGTGGGAGGGGGGGGGGGGGGGGACAATTTCTGCGGAAGGGGGACAATATCTGCTAGCGGATTACGTCCGTGGGGGACAATTTCCGCTAGCAGATTATGTCCGGGGGGACAAAATCTGCGGGGGGACAGAATCTGCTCCGACACCGGCCGCACACACAAAAACGTGTCCGTATATACACACACAAAGTCAGTATGCATGGCCCATGCCAGCGGCCAGATAAACGATGGACACAAAAGAAAGTAGCCTTCTAGACTCTTCGACGGTGTTGGGCCTCCAACGAATGGAATTAATCAAAACTTCGACTCAGGGTGATGAGCATTAGTTGCGTGTATACAAGAAGGACTACTTCCCATGCATGCAGTCCTTCACAGGTATATAATTTATAAGGGTCCCCATTTCTACGTAGAATTGGGGACGGGGGGTCCCCAATTCTATGGGGTCCCCAATTCTACCTGACACCGGAATAAATGGCGCAGGTGCATGACATATATAGATTTCTCGGAATATAGCAATCGATCAGCAATCGATGCCCCCGCATTGTTTTAGTTGGTCTTTTATGCATGTGTATGGAGCAGTGTAATTTTGCAAAGCCACTTTGCCGAACACTTAATAAAAAGTGAAAATGGCTACATGCACCAGAGATAATTTATCAGTTGTGATAAATACAGGGTGTTTCACAATCAAGGAAAATTGTTTATAAATTAACCACAAGCAGCTAATTAACTGGTAATTGTTGTTAAAAGTTCTAACAGCAAAAGAAGACATGCTGGTGAAATAAAATTAATATTATCTTTAATGGTTTAATTAACAATAATATAAGTCCCAAAATCCCTATTCATTTCAATTAAATACTATTAATGTTAATAAATGTAGGGTTGGTGGTTAGTAAAAAAATGCAAACTGTCCTTTAGTAACTGCTTCCATTTAGAAGTTATTCAAGATTGAAATCTTGATTTTTTGATTTTCGCAATGTACTTGATTTAGGGGCCATTGTATCTCGATTTAGTGGTTTGAATTTATTAATAAATTTGGCCAAGTTGATATTATTAAAATTCAAGGAAACGTTGGAGCTTTGGGATGCCTCTAAAATGGTATGTTTTAACTAGGTGTTATCGGGAATTATTAATTCGTTTTGTTAATTTACTTATTTTGATTTTATTAAATTAATTATTAAATTAATATTTAGTTTGTTTACATCAACATTTAAGCTCAAGTTAATAGAGCATTGATCAACAATTTTAAGTTAATTAACTGCTTGTGGTTAATTTATCAACAATTTTCCTTGATTGTGTAACACCCTGTATAATGCTGCATAGAAGTTTTTGTAGGCCTGAAATAGCACCATTGGTGGACTTCAGAACATCTTATTAGCACCAAACATGCAATTTGAGAAAGGTTTGTACAAATTTGAATATATCCGGGAATCACTGCATGCATGAATCAGTAACGATATAAGCCAAATTTGTGTTCAAGTCTGGGGACCAACCGATCAGTACTAGGAGAGGTGTGTATGGTATCATATGGGGCATACTGATCTAAGCCTAGAGGTCAAGCTGCAAATAGCTGCTTTGATTTTAATTCCAAACAACAAAATCACACTCGTCTTTCAGTCAACTGATCGGTTCAAAGACAACGGGATTCTATAACACTGTTATTATATGATCAGACTTGTTCGAGCTATCTCATTAAATGTGGAGCCATGGAGCTAAGGTTCATGCAATGACCTTATATGTACTCAGTGGCGTAGCGAGGGTGAAGCAGGGCTGCCGCGATATGATATATCGCGATATTTTTATGGTCATATCGCGATACAAACGTACATGGGATATACGGAGATAGACGGAAGAATAGACGGAGATAGACGAAAGGTCATTCAGCAGATGCAACTAGTGTTGGGCCACACGCATACATTTGAATTCCGCTGCGGTGCTGCGTACATATATACTGTAAGTCAATTTCAAACGCGTCAACCCTTCTATCTCACTTACAAAAAGTTGGGTCTATTGATACACATGTCGCGTTCACTGTAACTTATTCGGGTTATTCGCATGTTTGCAAAAACCCATCCGTTCGAATAGTAATTTAGCATTACTCGGAAAATTCGATAATTGGATTTGTTCTATTCGGTTTGTGAATCTCCCCATTCGGAGATACTTAGGTAATCGTCGTCCGCATCGACAATTCGCCCATTATTCGAATACCTTTTTAATGACGATATCCGGATACGCGTTTACGATATTATAGATGTACGATAATAATTACTTCTAATTTGAAACGTAACGTTAATTAACGTCAGTCATGGCGACGGACAGCTCGAGCTCCAGCTTACAAACCAAAGTCAGTTCGCTTAGTGCATTTCGAACTAGCTGGTTTCTTGCGTCAATCTCTCTGAGCTGATATTGCCGCGATCGTTTCAAAACTCGCGATGGTGAAATGGAAGCTGCATGGCTGGTATAGTGCGTAAACTTTATCTGTGGTTCTACTCTTTTGGCATCAAGTGCAATGTGTAGATAGACCTCAGCGTGGCCACGCTAACTTAGTTCAGGACACGCCCATCTAGGTATGTGATTAGGCCAAACGATTTAGGCCTATGTAGGTAGCTGTGGTTGTGTGCTGAGTGCATCTGGTGTGATATGATGTGGGTGGCTGTGGATGCATGCTGTACTGACCTGGTGTAATGTGGGTAGTTGTAGGAGGGTGTCTGGTGTGATGGGGGAAGCTGTGGTTGTGTGATGGGGGTAGCTATGGTTGTGTGCCTCATGAGGGCACTGGTGTGATGGGGGTAAGTGTGTTCAGTTGTGGGCATCTGCATGGTGTTATGGTTTAGCTGTAGGAGGGTATCTGGTGTGATGTGTACATTTAGGTGGCTCAGTGAGCAGAAAACCTAGGTATTCGGCTGGCAAATTGTCAAAACCTATTCGGAAAAATTGATTTTCTTTGTTCAAGTACAGTTTCGGAAAAATCGATTTTCAGATCCAGAAAAACCTGAAAATCGATTAGTGTTCGGAAATATCGATTTTCATTATTCAGGGGAGATTACACACCCTTATTCACTCTCCTCCGCTCTTGTGCAGGTTTTTGTAAATTTGCATATGTTTCTAGAACCACACCACCATCAATGGCAACTGCAACCTTTGAGCACTTTGATCGCCTTATTCATTGTTTCTCTGAGTGCACTGGTGTTAACACCACAAATCAATCCTGGCTTCAAGCTCAATTAAGTCCGCACAGAGGAGGCCTTGGTATTCGGTCACTTTCCCATCACTCAACAGCTGCATACATTTCATCTCTGTGCAACTCCAGCGGCGGATCCAGGATTTCTGGAAGGGGGGGTCTAATAACTATATTCACAAGCGGGGGGTGGGTACTAGAGGGGGCGTGCCCCCTCCCGTAACAGCTAGGGGGTCTGGGGGAGCGCTGTAAGCTCCCCCAGTGGGGCCTGGGGCGAAGCCCCAGCCGCTTTTTCACTTTTGCGTTCATTTAGCATGAAAATAAGCATACTTTGAAAGTGTGTTCATTATTGATAGCTAGCAAGCGCAATATTCGAGTCGATTAATATAGCTGGCGTGAGTCAACGTGGATAAGGATAGCGAATAGAAAACTCCACGCAAAGCCATTGTGACCGTATTCTGGTCTAAACGACACACACGTTTTACCTTTAATAGTATTATATGCCTACTTGATTTAGCTCTACCTGTCTCCTGATGTAAACTATCTTGTTTTGATCGCTTACTTCTTGCTCGCACAATATTCCATCGCGTAGCAGTAATACTAATAAAACACTGCACGCTTGGAGAGCCTTGGCTTTAGACCCCCCCCCCCCCCACACGCACACACACTCACACACACTTTGGGTCGAATGCTAACTCACTAATCAGTTCACTCGCGTTCACTAAACGCTTCTTTTTTCAACTCGTCAATCATGTAATAAATTATTCATAAGTTAATTTATTCATAACTAGTCGGGCCGAGGGGGGGGGTCGTTAGACCCCTTAGACCCCCCCCCCCCCCCCCCGGATCCGCCACTGAACTCTGAATGTGCCTCCCCAAATCACTCATGCACATCTAGCGTCATCAATTGACTGTTTCAATCTCTCAATCAATAAACACTCACAACACAACCTTTCAGACAAGCTGGAATGACACGCAAAAATTGTACCAGGCGGTACAGGAAGCCTATTCTTTTTCAGAATTGTTAGATTCCATATCATGCGCTCACAGGGCAAGACTGCTGTCCAGTATCCTCTCCACATGCGGCTGCATGGCTAACAGTTACACCATCAGTCATAATTTGGGTATATGTGTGCTATTCATAATTTGGGTATATGTGTGTTATTCATAATTTGGGTATGTGTGTTATACATGTAATAATTATAGCAGTGCCTGGCAAAGATACCACTACTGTGATTATAAACTATACTTTTTTACCGATAGCACTTTTATTAAAGGGCGGGAAAAAAAGCTACGCAGTCCTGATTTTCCCGCCTAAAAAGAACCATCTCTTATGCGCGGAACGAAATGCAGTGCACCACTCGAGGCAAAAGGATGCGTGAGACTAAATCTTATACGGGGACTAGTTCTAGTTACCGTTTGTTGCAATCTTTTATTCGCATTATATCAATTGGCAGCATATATCTTATGTTGAAACTTTAATCACTGCAATCCAAACATCATGGTTATAACAAGTTTCTCTGCTTGCAGAAACCATGCTATAATACTATTACATAGTTATGCAGAGTTATAGGAATGGGGATACTGAAGCACACATTAGTTGTCAGACTCTAAATTGTACGAACGTCCAGCGGGAACCCCCGGAAACGTGGGTTCCCGTATAAGCATATACCATGTTAGAACAATTGTACATAAGTACAGACAATTTTAGTTACATCTATAAATAAAGGTACAGGGTAAGTTTTTTCCTCATAAATAACGAACTAGCTATCTTTCCTATTCGTAAGATATACCGCGCTTTGAAATGCTGGACTAGCGCTTGCGGTTGACGCTTTGCATACAAGGGTCCCGCAAGAGTAGTTGACTTCAATTCTGCAAAGAATAAAGGTCTTTCTAACAATATTAATTCTAATCCTATTTTACACGAAAGGAAGAGTCATTTTATGTTCCCCATAAATATAAAGTCTGTCCATCGACGTGATTTGATGGTTACACTGTCTTTAACATTCTACTTTGGTTCCCGTCAATAATTGTGTTTATACATGCTCACGTGAGCAATCAATTTTCATACGAGCGGGGCAAACGGCTTGCACAAAACAACAAAACAAAACACAGTTGCATTTGTTTTAACTCAATCTCGGTGTGAAAGTGTGGATACATCTTAAAATTCAACCCAAGTTGTTTTCTACTGTGACCCGAACCCACAATCTCAAATACACTCACATGCACCAAACTTTTATGCTGCATGCCCACGGAACTAAAATATCTCCAGCTCGTGTAGCTGTTACCAAGAACAAGCAGCTTAATTGCCTTGCACTCGATCCCCAATTATTAGTCCCGGCGCCATGTTTTTCAATTAATCACGCCCCTTTTAAGTTACCTATGTTGTTCCCGGCCCGTGCGGGAACATTGGTTCCCGTTAGGTTCCCTCAAAAAGAGATAACTATTTGATTTAACGCAAGAGTTTGGCTCTCTATATTGGCTTCTATGCATTCGCATATGTCTTTTTAGCATACATGCAAGTACTTCGGAAATAAGCATTGCGGGAACTTCACGGGAACTACGCTTGCGCGTTCGTACGCTAAGGATCTTATCTTGAGTTACCCCAAGGTTATGCTAATGTCTGTGGTAGTTGCTACACATTTATGCTAATTAAAAATCTGTTATAACTAATGTGCGCTTTTCCCAGTTGTCATAACTTGGTATAACCATATCTGTCTTGCAGTGAATGAGCTTTTAAAGGGAAAGCGGTTGTTGAACCGTAAATCTTTTTCCAGTGCTATAATTATGACCCTTTTTGTCCAATTGAAGCAGCCGTGCATGAGCCACATTCCAACCTTACTTGTAAATAGAAATACGGGAAATTAAATTTTGTGGATTAATTAAGAGTTCAAAGTACATATACGTCTCAATGACGCTGCTGCGATCTAAATTGATCCTGATTCTATTCGCACTGTGTGCTGGCACTATCTATTTAATTATAGAGGAATTTCGCTCACGTCTTCAAGATGGATACGCTGTTCTACCCCTTCTAGTTAGCGACCACGTACTGGGAGACACGTTTCCAGACCAAAAGAAAAGATTATCACTCGCAGAGCCGGTAAATATACAGCAAAACGGATCGGATATATTCATTTCTGTGTTGACAACGCACAAGTATCATGACTCCAGATTGTCTCGTCTGTTCATCACCTGGATGCAAACCCTTGAACCTAAGCAAGTAAGCTGATCAGTCTATAGCACTGCGTATATATGCATGGAGACGTTATACGCACGCAACATTGTGTACGAAGATTATGCACTTATCAATGCCACCCGGTACTCCCCCCCCCCCCCCCCCCCCCCCCCATGCAAGGGTCGGGGTTATCAAACTATACTGCGGTATGCTGTCATATCCTCCCTATCTAAGGAGCCGCGGATGAAGCCAACATACTGTATGCAGTAACACGAGTACACACCAATCGTTATCTGTAGAATGACGATATATAGTAGCAGACGTCCCCGTTGCCTTCTTGCTCTATTTTATTAAAATATACATGGGTTTGTCATACTTTCAAACTTAATACTTATAACGAAAAAAAAAAAAAAAGAAAAGCCAATCGTTGAATCGACGCAGTTCAGCACACCACAACTTTCAGTCTCTACAATTCACCTTTAGTACGTCATTGGTATGTGGTCCAACCACATATATAGTGTTTTCTTTGCAGCTGAATTATTATGTCATCTGAGTATTCGCAATCGTCTTGCACAATTCCAAAAGGTACTTCTTCAAACAACAGAGGGAGTGACTGCAATCTACGTAAATAAGCGAGACCACAATGTACAATCATGTAGATTAATAATCAACAAAATGTCTTCACATCAAAAACCTATATAGTAGGTTGATACATGCATGCTTTTAAATGATACAAACGGTTAGATGTGTACTTTTTAAAACCCATTTGCAGATCGTATGCATGGGATGTCTACAACCAACACATGGGTAAATTAAGGTCTGCCTCCAAGTTCAGAGGGACCTTCACAGTCACACCTGCATCAGACCCTGAAAGACCACGGGGAAGCACTTCTTGTCCAACTTGTGTGAAAGGGGTTTGCAAAGGGCACGGCTATATATACCACTCAACGTTATGGATACAAGCTGCATGCAACTATGCCTCGGAAATAAGCACACTAGCGGTATTTTAATGCGATTCACCCAGATCTTATGGTAACTACTTAGCAAAACCCTATGATCTAACCTTCCTTTATGTAACGAGTTTCATAGTTTACACAACAGTAAACAGGGTTGCACACATTAGAGGATTGCATTGCAACGTCCCCCAAAGGTAACAAAGGTCGACGGTGAGCGGAAGTAGATTTTTGACGTTGATTGTATTGGAAAATGGCGAGTTGCACTGGTTCTTCGACGCATTTTGGTACGGATCCTTCATCATGGACAGTAGAAAAACTCAAAGAGTTCTTAAAACAACGCATGCAATCTACCTGGACTTACAGGTCGAAAAAATGAGTTGGTTGTCCGAGTGTTGGAAACGGAAGAGCTTGAATTAGAAATCAGTTTCATGGAGCTTCCAGATTCGGGTTGGGCAACAACAGGACTCCCTGGAAATATCGCGTGTACATGTACATACTTAATCATAGATTGTCCGGTGTTAAACCGGTTTAACGAAGTGTTAAACCGGTTTAACACTTTTCCAGTGTCTATTACACAGTATAGAAGGGGTTGTGTTCTACAACAGCACTGCTGTCCTATCCAGATATCTGTTGAGTCTTAGCGCCACACCAGTTCTAGGCGCAATTCCCGCTTTTTGTAGCGTTACAAGCAAATCCACTCCACCGACTTCTTTTGCCGCCATTGGTAATTTATATTAGCATGGCAAAAGGGCTCGCCGTCGGAGTCAAAGTTTGCGCCTCTTCAAAAGCTGTTATTGGTGAGAGAGGTGCAAAAGCACGATATGGTGCAGGCTGGAAGAGCAAGCTAGCTTATAGCACCATACAAGAGCAGGTAGGTTTCGGGCGAAGCCGAAAATGCGTAATGTGCAAAGCAGTTATTCAAGCAACAGTATCATTGTAAGTAACAATATTGTAAATATGTATGTAATTGAATAAGTGTACTCTATAGTGTAATGTTAACAATCCTTGATCGTAGATACATGATACCAAATATACCTTCAGAATGAGTGCAACACGTATGGATGATTAGTTACAACGGAAAACACAAAACGTGTTCGCAAATTTTGTAACTGTTAAACTGGTTTAACACACCGTTTAACAGCGAACGGTCAATCTATGATTAAAGCCCTTAGGCGCGTACACAAAGAACTATCGCACTGGGATTTGTCTTTGTAGCTGTGGACACGTGTTTGATATTGAGAAAACCTGTTCTAACCTCGTTGTATATGTGAAAGCCAAGTGCAGACCCACTATGTGTAAGAATCCTGTCTTCTACAAATGTTTTGTGAAGATCGAATTAATTGCTCGTACTTCACACGTTGTGGGAGGGAACTGTGATTGTCCAGCATGTGAAACACAAAGCTGTGTTCACATCTCTGCCTTGCTATTAACTGTGTCAGAAGTGACTTCCAAAGCGTGTACTAGTATGGCTTGCATCTGGTCAAGGCCTACACGTGCAGGAAATGCTATGCTAGCAACTAACTTAGACTTTGGAGAAGCAACATGCAGATGAGGGTTATGTGGTGCCTGGTGGACCATGCTTAGATCCTTCTTGAAGAATGCAGAAAAGTAGGCATACAAACTGGAGTGGGGCTTTACTTCATGAGTCCCTCCTCTGCACTTCAACATTTGTGATTCTCCTGTTGTCGAACACACTATAGTCTGAGAACAGTTTTGTCTTGCGCCATATTCAGTTGCATGTACGATAGTACAGTATACATGTACATACATATACAGTATATATGCATGTAGGCGTGGCTAAACATCAAATCCCCTATCATGTCAAATTGCCCCTACCTACGCGTATGCATAGCACGCCGGTCAAATATTGTCAAATCCCCTCCTAATCCAGACATCATACAAATAGAACATTGTAAAATGGCATGCAGGCATTTTTCAATATGATTCCTAAAACAAGGAGCTTATTAACTTGAATAGCCCTTAGGCTTAGTTCCAGCAGACCGATCTCCATAACCGATGGGGGCATGTAGCTCAAAATTTTGTCAGAGATGGGCACCTATAGCTAGGTGATGTACTTGCAAAAAAAAAAATTGAGACCTTAGCTGTAACTGGTTTTGTCTCCAGACACATAAGCAGACACTTAAAGATGAGCTTGTTTCGTGATGTATAAAAACACAAACAAGTCGTGTGGTTTTGTTATTTTCATATTATGTGATGCAGGAATACATGCTGATTCTAAAAATGTAATTTGCATCCTTATAGCATGTTCTATTGTGGAAAAACTAAAAATAATAATTGGTTTTGTACTCTCTTTGAGACAAGCACCACCATTGCCTTCAAGTCCTGTATAGCAATAACTTTCTCAGAGAGAATGTTTTTATATCTTGTATACAAATATTTCTGGTCGTGCGCAAAAAGTGACTCCGTTTTATAAAACATACCTAATTGGACATGCTAAATTTATATTACTAAAATGACAACTACACAATTATTCTAAGGTTACTGCCCTAGTCCGTCTCCCCAGACGGAATTTCAAGCACAAATCAGCATTTCTAACCAATCCAGTCTATTTTATCCACAGAGACTGTGCTAGATCCGCCACTGCACATATCCTCACTACAGTAAAACACATATTCAATGGGTGAATACACCTTGTGGATAATTTTGATCGGCACCATGTTAGATAATATCTGCATCCAAATTGTCGTCCATTTTATCCATTTCACAACAGGGAGTGGCCAACCATGGCAACACAGTTTAGAAAATAACAATCATGCGACCATTTTGTGTACTGTAGACTTGGCCAGCAGATATAAGAAGGCTGTTTTATACCTATACTAGGGCAGAACCAATTTTGCCTGGGGTGGAGTATTTTTTTCGCCATATTTGGTCTGACTGAACCATCTTTTTGTTAGATAAGATTAGTTCGGCTGGACCAACTTTGAACCTGGATTGTGACAGTACAGTACTAGTGCACTTGAAAAATGCTCTTTGTGCATTGTAGATATGATAAGTAACAGAGATTTAGAGGTGTATAAATGAGGCGAGCAAGAAAGGTTTATAATGAAGAAATCAATTGATAAATCCTGTGACAGATTTCAAATTATTGGGTCATTCATAATTCATGATGCTTTACAGCTCAATGCACAGTAAATAGGAATTTCAATTATTTGTTCTGCCATACAGATGAACCTATTGTGATTCCACCACAATCAAAATCAAAATTGCGGGTAAAATTATTGGGTTCATCAACTATCTCCACTTCCTAGACAATCCAAATTATCATCACCACCATCACAGCCTGAGCGGCTACAGCCATTACAGACCCGGCCAACACTCACCATCAAGCACGCTCTGGATGTCCACTTTGTCCTGTCTTTAGTCAAAAAATTCAGCTTACAGCTGCTGGACTCATTCAGCAACTGGCATAGCCCACTAACAGCTCATTGTGTGGGATCTCACACATCTCCTGTGTTTGGTATTTTATCTTGTCCTATACCAATTGCTGAGGGTGCTAAATGATTCCTTAGGAATTTCAAACTGTACAGCAAATACATTGGTTTCTGATATCCATTCCACCAAAGTGAACATGGTAAACAATGATCTATACCAGTTGTTCCAGGTCCAATTACACCTGATACTTTATATTCAACATTTGTTGACACCAAGATGCATCAAGCTTTTGGGCCACCTTTAATTGTCAATAACATCATGGTTAGTGATCCTGATCAGTTATGGGAACAATACATTAAAAGCTGTGATACTTGTCGACAAGGGATCAGTAACATCTGAGTGCCTTATTACCTTTATATCTGTGATGCTACAACGTGACAGTTCACACCATGATCAGAAAAAAGGGTTGATAGTCTTCTCAAAATACAAATTGATACTTGGAGAATACAGTGTTATGATCAACTTCTGCATGAGTTTGTGAGATGTGCAAAACAATCGTCAAAATCACATTCATCTAGACGCAAGAATGATAAGGATCATACTTTTTTAAAAAAATCTTCTCATGTTTGATGCTTAGAGGAGAGGTCAGATCTGTGAATGGTGGTCCCGAAATCTGTTTTTGACATTCTGCAAGAAAACATCCAGAACCATCACACACTGGTTTAAAAGCTTTCCTACACTCTGATGATCTCCCCACACTTACTGATATTGATGTAGCAGGATCTCTTGTTGAGCAAATGCAAGAAGAATCCATGGGGGTGCTGGCCAGGAGGTACCACAGTAATTCAATGGCAACATTTCCTTTTGCGGTGTGAATCACATAGTGCTAAGGTGTGTGATGCTATATCTGATCTTGTGAGAGACCTAGCAGTAGTGAAATGGATCGATATTCAAGCACTCATGTCATCTGATTGCTCTGGACAAGTGCCCAGGAGTTCGCCCCATTGCAATTGGAGAAGTAATCAGAAGATGGTAATGGCTAAGGCTACTGGCATTGATGCTGAAGAATTGTGTGTTGTTAGTCAACTATGCTCAGCGCTGCATGCTGAAATTGAAAGGGCAGTTCATGCTATATCAGCGAATTATATGAAGAACATTGTGGCAATGGTTGGGGAGTACTCCTTGTGGATGACAAAAATGCCTTTCATTCTTTGAATAGATCAGCTGCTTTGTGGAAGTTGCGGATTCAGTGGCCATGTTGTTCCCGCTTCTTATTCAACACCTACCGAGGCTATGTGTCATGAGTAGTTCAGGGTAGTTCTGAATTGATAGTAAGCAAAGAAAGGGTTGCCCAAGGGGACCGACTTTCCATGCTCACGTATGCTGCAGCATTATTACCCCTAATTAAGAGTCTCACAAACCAGGATAAGTGGGTGCACAGATGACTCTGCCTGCATAGCCGAGCTTCCCAAACTGCAGGAGTGATTTGTGCATGAAATTGTGCATGTCAACTTGGTCCACACTATGGCTATCACCCTGAACCCAGTTAATCGTCAATACAAAAGCTGCCAAAGAGTTATTTGAGGAGTTAGGATTAAAAATAGTTAACAGGTAGAACAGGAGGTCTAGTTATCCAGAGGCACAATGAAATTAGAGATGCGTTGGGAGACCTGGACTCAATTGCCATTCGAGAGCCAGTTGTATGAGAAGCAGATGACAAATCAATGCACCAGCTCTCATCGCTGACCTTGGAGTTTGTGGTTGTTGGCAGCTCCAAGTTTCGACATAAGAGTGGTTGACACTGATGCCAAATCATATGTACAGTGCAATGTTGAGGCTGTTCTCTCCTTGGCAGAACACATGAAAAAATATGAAATATGTGGACACAGTTGAGGCTAGCTAGAAATTCAACCATTACACCATTTGTAGTGTTTGTGGATGGTGTTCTGGGTTGCAAAGCCAGGATGTTTTTGAATTACCTAGGAGACAGCATTGCTGACATGTGGAAGAAATCCCATAGTGAGGTAATGGGCTGGGTCAGAGCCAAGATGTCCTTTGCCATTCTTAGGGCAACTAATCTTTGTCTTCATGGCTCTAGAATTGAATGGAGGAGAGTGATTAGACATTAATGATGGAGCTAGGCTCCCTGGTTACATGGACTAAGTTGGTTTGGTCAAGCTGTTTATGGTACGGCTGGTTTTCCTTTACTTTTGTGTTTTGTTCCTGTATGTATTTGTTAGTTGATTTTATACTTAACTATTGCATTTCTGTATGTGTATTGCTTTTTGTATATTTAAAAAATACATATGTGAGAATTGAAATCATATGTGTGATCAGTGCATTTAAAAAATACATATGTGAGAATTGAAATCATGCATATGTGTGATCAGTGCATGTCCCTTTTCATCCATTCCTGCCTTTATTTTCTCCAATCACACTATATATACTTCTTTCCTTCTGTCTCCAGTTGCATGTAGTAACTGATGGTGAACAAGATATGTGGACTCAAGCAATAATATCTGCTGGTAGGCTGAAACAATATATCAATTATTATTATTATTATTATCTATTTGTTAATGCAATAGTGTGTTCTTCTGATTAATAGATGTGCCATAGGTGTTCATTATTAATACAAATACTATACTAATAATTTTATGTCAACAACAGACCACAAACATATAAGCCTGCACCCCTTTAAGTAATGAATTCACTTTGTCAAGGACTACAATATGTCAGATTGCAAATTCATATTCATATTGCCACTTTAGTGGCCAAGCGGGCCTGGATGGCATAATATAAACGGGCGTGTGTAATCAATTGCAGCTGCGCGAAGTTTGTTTACGCATAGTTAAGTGTGGCTTCTATCTTGGGTGTAAAGTAGTGGCGATCAACAGATGCAGGTCCCTTCCTCAGCCTCCTCCAATACAGGATAGGGCGCTACCTGGAGAGATGAATAGTGGTGGTACAGCAATAGAAATGATGAATATGATAATGAATGGATGTAACATAGCTGGGGTAGAGGATGCACTAATGGAGAAGAGGTGGTTGTGTGTGCAATGCAAAGTGACATTGGTGTGTGTAATGGAGCAGGTGCTGGTGGTAGCATACTCCGCACAGTGGTGTGGCACAACCGAGGCTTGTGGCACAAGGGGGTAACATGCTTGTGGCACAAGGGGGGAACATGCTTGTGGCACAAGGGGGAAACATGGTTGTGGCACAAGGGGGAAACATGGTTGTGATGCAAGGGAGGAACATGGTTGTGATGCAAGGGAGGGACATGGTTGTGACGTAAGGGGGTAACATGCTTGTGGCACAAGGGGGGAACATGCTTGTGATGCAAGGGAGGGACATGGTTGTGATGCAACGGAGGGAGATGGTTGTGATGCAACGGAGGGAGATGGTTGTGATGCAACGGAGGGAGATGGTTGTGATGCAACGGAGGGACATGGTTGTGACGTAAGGGGGTAACATGCTTGTGGCACAAGGGAGGAACATGGTTGTGATGCAAGGGAGGAACATGGTTGTGATGCAAGGGAGGAACATGGTTGTGATGCAAGGGAGGGACATGGTTGTGACGTAAGGGGTAACATGCTTGTGGCAGAAGGGAGAAACATGGTTGTGATGCAAGGGGGAAACATGGTTGGAGGGACATGGTTGTGATGCAAGGGAGGTACATGGTTGTCATGCAAGGGAGGGACATGGTTGTGACGTAAGGGGGTAACATGCTTGTGGCACAAGGGGGGAACATGCTTGCGAGAACATGGTTGTGATACAAAGGGAGAACATGGTTGTGATGCAAGGGTGGACCATGGCTGTGGTACAAGGAGGGCGGGGCCGGAACATAGCTGTAGCATGGTTGCACCATTGTGGTATGGAAGTACATACATTACATCCCTTTCTCTTACCTGTAATAGCGATGCTTATTTGAGTCCCTATTTCTAATTAGCAGCTGGAAGTTTGAGGAACCATCTAGCTTTCCAGCTGCCTATACAATCAATGTGGTTGAAAAAAAAACTAAAAGTGAATGCGTGTAAATACACACGAACGCTAGTGTGAACACTTACCGTACATAACTGAGGTATCAGGGCTCCTTCGAGAGTGAGCATCGCTTCCCTATTCCAAATACACTCACTTAAAGTTCGTCAGCGATGCGTAAATACACGCCTAGTGCTCAAATTCCTCAAATCGTTTAGAACAAACACTTCTCCACTCATGTCGAAAAAATAAGCATCATCGATATCGGATGCGTCGCGTTGGAGAAAAGCCCGCAAGCGTTTGTACGCTCGAATTTGAACATTTCTATTTAAAAACCCTCCGCGTAACGTCATGCGTCTTGAAATTAACTAGCGCTGGTCAAGGGTTAACTTGTTACCATGTTGATTTTTTCCACTGAAATCAGTTTCAACGGGATATGAGACATCCAAAACAATTTTTCCTGCGTACTGTTCTTAAGATATACAATTCTAACGTTTTACATTGATAGAGTCAACATGCAGCTGCAAAACTAACTATGAATACATTAATCTTACTCATTCCATGTAGAAAAAGGAAACAACTTTTGATACGATGTATTTTAAGAACGAAACATAGAAAAAAATATTGGAAAAGTAGCATTGGATGTCTCATATTCCATAGAAACTAATTTCAGTGGTACAATATCACCGCGGTACCAAATTAAGACCTAAAAATTGAATTTTAATAATTAAATTGAAAAATTGAAGTCCTAAAGAGTAATAAAATCGGGAGAAAACTTCATTTCAACATTGCAGATAAAAAAAGCTCTCTATTAGTGCGTGGACCACGATATTGTCGCTTAATTTGACCGCCACATTGCAATATACCTCCTCGATGCTGTCTCCCACATGGAAGCAGGTGTGACAGCTGGGGCAGCAGCTAACGACCAGAAGTGTTCAGATTTGGGGTGTTCTTGTGTACCACTTGCTATCGAATCCTACAGTGCTTGGAGGAAAGAAGCCCAGGAGTGGTTTTTTTGCTGCCTTGCCTCACGTCTTGCTGACCACACTTCATGCAACAAATCCAAGGCCATTTTCAATCTTTACAATCAACTGAGCCTTGCTCTAGCTAGAGGAATTGCCAGAGCAATCATATCAAGAGTTACCTTCCACAGTGGGGACAATAATCGACTCCACCAAGTATAAAGTTAGATTTTCTTGTATATTCATATAGGTAAACAAAATAAATTATATTGCAAGGTATATTATTTGTCAAACTCAAGTTAATAGTTTTAATCAAGTCATATTGGATCATCACATTTGATGAGGTGTTGAAACCGATATTATTCCATGGTGCATTTATTGATTACAGATGACTCGTAAATGAGCTGGACATTTTCTGGTTGAATAAATGTAAGTATTGGTGATGCTTTCCAGATACTGCACCTCAATTAATGCCTCATTAGAATAATAATTTGGGTCCCAAATATAGACTGCAGTAGCAAATCTGTTCTTCTTTTAAGCTGTTGCACTGATCAGTGCTTCATCTGAATTTTGTGTACATTTTTTTGTTCTCCATAGTGTTGCATTCATCAGCACTCTCTGTATGTTTTACAAATGTGATGCGTCATCTGAAATTTGTGGAATTACATTTTGGACATGGTTGAATTTGTTCAAGTTTGATGTTGTTGAAGTTGTTATCAAGTAATTGAAAGTCCTACTCTGCTTGGCTAAATAACATTATTAATTTCTGTTTTGCTTAAAATGCTGTGTGATTAAATTGAATTCTGAATTGCAGGAAGTGTGATGATACTTAGCAACTGCCCAAAAGATAAAAAAAAGTCAAGGTATGTTTATTTGTTCAAAAATATGTTGGTGACATAGATGACATGTCAATACATTATTCTAATGGTTTAAAATAATTGTGTGTGTATGTGTGTATGTTTGGGTTTTGTATGTGCATGTGAGTAATCATGCATTGTATGTTGTATTGTTTATGGCAGGTCTTTATTTGTCTGCATTAATGTGTTAGTAATGAATTGATAACTGAGAATGGAAAAATACCCTCCTTTTTATGACTACCTATTTGTTAGTGTTTCAGACATTATGTGTATTTAATTGCAAGTGCAACTATTCACATGAACATGTTACAGCCCTGAACTTTTCAATCCATATCTCATTAATTATTGTTCAGCTATTTAATTAAAATGCGATTTTCTGGATTAAACACTGTTCAAATTTAGAAGCTGTGTTATAGAGGATGAGTAAGAAGCTTCTTGTTGTTCTTATGTCAACACTATACCATGAAGTCACTTGCTAGAACAGAAAGTAACATAATAGACATATTTACTACTATAATAACATGGATGTTCCAATCCTTCAAGTGCACCTCTACTACATATTCTAGTATTCTTTTCATGAAAAGGTGCTAGTATAGAATGGATACAAGGACTTCACACCTTTCTATATTGCACTGCATACTTCCTCAGACATCAATCCCCACCCTGGGATAATTAAAATTGTGTTTTATATAACAACAAAATTCTCACCGGCCTTCAAAAACAAAGACAGTCATAAGTGTCAGTGAACATGTACTGACACAGACTGTCTGGGTGGTGAACATGCAGGCAAGGAACATTTCATCAACTCATCAGTTAAATGACATTATTGTTCAGTTTTCTTGCCTTATTATTGTCACTATGCCATTGCAATTTTAAATTGTATTCATTTGAGATTTGTATTGTAAAATTAGTTCATGCGCATGCAAGTACAACATTTATAACTAACAATATTATTATACTGGTAGCCAATACACATTTCTGTGATCATGTTCATATCTGTACCTTACCAAACAATACGTATTTTATTGTAAGTGCTGTGCTGAATCATCCTAAAATTAAAAAAATTTACTTCCTATTATTATTTATAGGAACTATTTAATACACATTTGGTAATAGCATGTAGATATCACATTTTTCAATGGACAAGCTCAAACAGGATTAATTAAATAATACAGATGTCTTATGAAATTCGAATGCAATGCATTACTTATAAGTTTGTTTTCAGTAATAATAATAATAATAATAATAATTATTATTATTATTATTATTATTATTTATTTATTTTTTATTAAGATTGATGATATATTGGGAAAAAACAAGGTACAGAATACGTAATACATTTTAAAAAAGAAACGTTCATCTTCAAGTTCTACTTTACAATGGCTGCCTGACAATCATTGCAGAGGGCATTATTATTATTATTATTATTATTATTATTATTACATAAATACACCCTATTATTACTACTGGTCTGGTACAAAACATCTGGAGAGGATGGCTACAGCGTTGGCTCTAACTAAGCAGAGGTTCAGCCTGCCATATAGCTCAGCTAGGACCACAGCCTTAGCCCTGTTGCAGCTGGTCGCAAGGCGAGAGGCCAGAAGTGCCAAAGACTCCATTGCTTCTGTCCCCCAAGCACCATATGCCTCAACCACCATGGGGACACAAACCCAACCTAGCTCCTTGCATTTGGCATCGTTTTCTTCATGCTTTCTCAGCTCAGTAGCTCTGGCAGCCTGACCTGCTGCTAGTCCCGCCTCAAGTAAAACATTGGAGTTAAGCGGTGACGTCACAGACAAGTCAAAGGCTGCCGGCTTACCCAAAGACCAGTTGGGTACTAGTATGTCTGCAGGGCGAGTGTGGCTATGGTCATGAGTTAGGCTACTTCCTGCCTCCACCTTAACACTCAAGTGGGCCCTGCGACAGGTCTCAGTAAGGGTGTCACGCAGTTTATTATGGCGGGTTACCACATCTCATATTATTATTTTTTTTTTACACTGAAATAATTTATTAATAATAATTACACAGAAAAACACTAAAAACCGTTAAAAACCACACCCCCTAAAAGTCAGTAGTGGAAGGAGAAATAAGTGTTCCTATAATGGAGGCAGCATTGCTCCTTTGTACAGCCATTGAAAGACGTTGGAGCAGGTAGCTGTAACTTTTTGTGTCACCAGTTGAGGCTGAGAGCCTGTTTTATGTTTTAAATGTTAATTTTACAATTAAAAAAATAATAGGTTTGTGCAATATGTCTGAGCGATTGTAATTATACACTGCATATTTGCAATGCAGACGTATGATGTGCTGCAAAGGAGGGACTCAGTTTGAGCAATGGTACAGAGCAAGAGAGGCTGGTGAAGTCTACAAGTGAGGCGATAAAATTTTCCATGCAGAATTGCCACTTAATACTTTAAGCACTACTTTTTTAGCCTTTGATGGCAATCCTTTGGTTTACCTTGAAATGTGTTAAGCCTGCTAGGTTGTATTGTCTTATTAATTTTTTTATGCGGATGTTCTTTTCATTCCTACAGCTGGTATTGTCACTTTGATGATGATATTTATGTGAACACCAGAGCACTTTTCCAACTCATGCAAAGGCACAACTCTCAAGAGGATCTTTATCTTGGGAATTGGAAGCAAATGTCAGCTCGTGCTTATCATAATAAAGATAGAATAAATCAAGAGGTACAATAATTGCAGCTTAATGAATTGGTGGTTGCAAAACCTTTCTTTGTCATGATAGAGAGCTTCAGGACTATTCACATACTCCGAAAGGGTAAGTAATTTATCTGTTTATGGGACAGTGTCAAGCAAAATCGGACTTGTGGGGTTATAATTTTATCACTATAAAAATTGCACGTTGTACTAAACAACACATCTTCGCGAAGGTACTACGTTTTCTATTCAAATTTCGTACACTTGTTCCCACACCATTTCTCTGTGTGAAAATCGATTTTTGTGATCTATACATTTTCCGTGCCGTGGATACAACAATCGTTAACCCCGCGGGTTAGAAATCCTCATTTCTCCACGTACGAGTGTTGAAAATGCGTCAAATTCTGGTTGCACATAGAGGAGTCCTGTAGCTATTGGTTTGTTCTGTTCGTTAATTTATACAGTTGAACAAACTACAGGCACGTTTTCCCGCTTGATTCGCGCCAATGATTTTGGCAAATCACGTCCCGCTCAGTGAATGGGAAGGCGGTGATTATAACATTGGCGCGAATCAAGCGGGAAAATGTGCCTGTAGTTTGCTCAGCTGTATCTCCGTAACGGATGATTCAGAAACTAACTAACAGAAAAAATGAATAGCTACAGGACTCCTCTATGCACACTCCGAATTTGACGCGTTTTCAACACTCGTACGTGAAGAAATGTGGATTTCTAACCCGCGGGGTTAACGATTGTTGCATCCACGGCACGGAAAAGGTGTAGATCACAATAATCGATTTTCACACAGATAAATGGTGCGGGAACAAGTGTACGAAATTTGAAAGGAAAAGGTACTACCGTCGCGAAGATGTGTTGTTTAGTACAACGAGCAATTTTTATAGTGATAAAATTATAACTTCACAAGCCCGATTTTGCTGGACACTGTCCCATATGTAGCAATAATTATTATTGTTATTTTGACCATTTAACAAAATTAATATTTTCCTGGTTAAAGATAGGTGACACAACAGTTTGGAATCTGGTAGTGCATGATGCTAAATTTGTGGATAATGATTTCGTACATTCAATTTAGTCAAATTACATGCATGATTGCACTGCTTTTCAGAAACGGGATGACTACCGCTATGCCAATGGACCTGCATACTGCATCAGTGCTCCACTGATGATGAAGCTGGAGAAATACCTCAGGTGAGTGAGGTAACATATGTAACATTTCCATGAATCAATGAACTTCAAACCACATCTTCCTAAGCTTTATGTTTAGTATCAATTTTATTGAAGTGAGTCTTACCTCTGTGATGTGTATTTCCTTACGTGTATTTTTTGGACAGTTATTAACCCCTAGTTGCTCAACTAGAGTGAGAAGCAGGTACTAACAACTGATTTCATAGTTTTTTACTTTGTGAACAACAACAACATGCTCTGCCTTATATCTCTCTACTGTTGAATGAACTCATTTTATAGGCTAATTTTATAGATGAACTTATGCCAGCCGGTAACTCACAGTCAAAGTACTAAAATAATTGACTATCACAGCCACTCATTTTGATTTAATTCCCCTGCATGCATCCTTCTACTCATGTCCTACTGGTACACACAGTCATGCTTCTGTTATAACCTAATTAACATGTCAGCATATATAAGAATCTCTCGCCTTTGGACAATACACCATTTTTCTTATCACATCTATCCACCACAAACTGGCCCTCTTCTTGAACTATTACACCCATTAAAAGCATATGCGTTATAATGTACAAATTCCTATGTGGACAGAGGTCGGAACTATGACGAGAACTGTATCAAAGCTGATGTTGACATGGATGACATCCTGCCTGGATTTATCATTGAAGGGGTGCTAGGAGTTGAAATTACTCACATCCCTGAACTAACAGATCAATATTACATCACCCCTGTTGATGATCCTGCATGGTATAAAAGTCAGGTGAGGCTTTAATAATCATATAAGTATGTTTGCATGCAAGGTCTCAGTAATATTATTATTATTATTATTCTTATTTTGCAGGTTACTGTAACTGTGCCTAAAATTCACCTTTCAAGTGCAGAATTTCATGGCCTTGATAGGTGAGTATGTACTCCATTCAGGCACGTTATTGTGCATGCACTGATGTATGTGTATTATAATTCTTGCCAGTTTTATTAGTCAGTTCCAGTGATGCTAAAACAAAAACTGCTACTTGAACAGTGTACACACAATGTTTTACAAATAATAAAAGAAACATGCATACACTTGAACTACATGTAGTAATACATACAGGAATAAAACCCAAAGTAAAAAGAAGACATAAACAGGTAGTCCATGTAACCGGGGAGCCCAGCTCCTTCCTGATTATACATACATATGCATTTACTCATAACAGTTTATATATGTTAAATGACTAATTTTTATTCAACAGAGTAATGGCATATCACTGCTTGCTGTATCCTGATGTCTCCTGGTGCAAACGACATGATACAAGCTAAAGCAACTGCATTTAATCTATTAGTTGTTCCTTTGTGCACGAAATGTCAAATGCCAGTTACATTTACATTTATACTAAATTGGTGTATCGGCCGTATACATTTCTATTATCGTGAGTATTACCGTATTTGGGAGTGTTGCCGATATAATTATTATATAGACTAATGATAATTATATCGCGATAAAAATATTATGTCGCTTTATACATGTATTGCATGCGCAGTTAACGTATGAAAGTACATGTATACGAAATTGCAAATTGTTTCCATTTTTTTCCTGCTTGCATCAGTAGCTACTTGAAAGAACCAGTTTACATTGAATCACAAATACATTGTTCAATGTAAGCTTATCCTACATACACAAGTAAATCAAAAACTACTCTATCGAAAAATTGATTCGTGGTATGATGGATTGGTCCGGTGGTGCAGAAAGCAAGGAAACAATTAGGTACAGTATGTTAGAGTGAGGTTTGGTAGGATCCTACAACTCAACAGTCCTGAATTTGCTAAATGAAGCCTAGGACTGTTGAGTTGAAGGATCCTACCAAACCTCACTCTAACATACTGTACCTTGTTTCCTTGCTTTTGCACCACCAATCCAACATACCACGAATCCCTTTCTCGATAGAGAAGGTTTTGATTTACTGGTTCCCCTAATTTTTTTTTCTCTGCCAGGAGTGTTCAATATATGGCTTAGTGTATTTGCTGCAATGTATAGCACGCTTAGGTTCGTCTTATTAGTATCGGGTAGTCTGAGTAAGCCGCGCCTCCTTCTTCGTTCATGCCGTGCAGCTCTTTTGATAGGCCTACCTTTGTTCTTCGGATATCTTAAACTCAGAGTTCCGCTTCTTTGGCTTGGTCACCTTTGCTGAATTAGAACCGCCTGTTGAATCTTTGAAATGTGGACTGTCTCAGGGCCGTAGACAACTGTTTTTCTTTGGGGGTGCTGAAAAATGGAAAGGGGGAAAGGGGATGGGCGGACCTATAGGTGAAACCGCCCCGGGGGGGGGGGGGGGGGGGGGGGGGGGGGGGGGGGTGCCCCCCTTCCGCCCAGCTATGGGCCGGCCGGCCGGCCGGGTATGGGAGAGCGCTGTGAGCTCCCCCGTTGGGGCCTGGGGCGGAGCCCCAGACGCCAACGCTTTTTGTGTTGGAAAACAATGAAAATCAGTATTACGGATATGCATATGCTCGCTGCGCCTAAACATACTTAGTACTGAACTCAACGTTCTAGAAAACACGACACTGAGACTTAGTTGGGCGTAGTCCGACCTCAGAGCCTCTACATATTTTAGCTGCAAATACAAGGTACATGTAGGATCCGCTACTGCATGTTAATAGTACTGCAGGGCCGTATACGTAGCAGCCAGTTCGGCCGCTCAGGCCATGGCCGGACCAGATTTTACCCCGAACGAAATACATTTAAACGTTAATTAAGTAATCTCATGCACTGTAGTAATTTTATAATTAGCACATAAATGCATATATCATGGTGTTAATGGCTAATGCATGTGGGTGTTTTGCTCAGTCTCCATACATACAGGAAACTATGAAGCTGTCTCAATTAACCATGGACCTTGCTTGACTTGTATATCGCCGGTGTGAATCGTTGTTTTGTAATAACTGCCAGACACACCGTCATTGCATGCATCAGTGGTATATTTTTTGGCCTTCGTGTTCGCATTCTTCTAGCCCGCAGTTGCCCAACTGTTCTGAATCGTCTATATCACGATATGAGCAATATATGTATAAATATTAAATTATTCATGACTTTATCGCTTGGTTATTAAATGTTGGGGTGAATAGTTATGGTTACGTGTTCTTATGCTAAATGTACTTGCTACCACGGACGATTACATGAGCGTTGATCAAAGTTCTAAGTGGGCGTATGGATGGCACAAAAAAATCAATTGTTGCTCTTGCGCAATGTTCCCAAGCAGCCTGTCAGCAGAAATAACACGACCCATTGTTGTGGTGGAGGAATCATGAGTCATACGTCCCTACCATAGCTAAACCAGCAAGCAAGTACTTGTGCATTTTTGCTTAGGTATTTTTCTTACGACGAAAAGGTTGCGCCCGTGTGGGCGTGGCATCTTGCATGAAAGGCTGCATTGGCAAATGTATATTTCTAAGGCAAAATTCAAACGTAACAGAACTGGTTTAATGTCTATTGTCCTGAATGTCCACCCGGGGGTACAATTGGACACCCGGGTGGACAGCAAAAAAAGTTTTTGCCGTTCGGTCACGGAAGGGACCTGGCTGCATTTAACGGTACTGACTTACAGAAAAAGTCTTTTCAGGATCGGGCCGAGATAAGTAAGGCTTAAGTCCTTTCAGTACTCGTAAAATGATCCGTGCTCGCGGACCTATCCATTACACTCCGACCGATCCGCATGCGCGGAGCGTAATGGATAGGCCCGCTAGTACGGCTCGTTCTACATGTACCAAAAGGATTTAAGCCTTGCTTAGTACATGCACATATCTATCCTTTTAGATGCTGCAGTTAGGCTGAAGCAAGGCAGTTAAAAAATATCACTGGTTGTATTGAGATATTCTTATAAGAGTTAGTGCAGATTCAGAATATCTTCTAATAGTATAGAACATAAGAAAAATAAAATAATGAAAGAATGTAAAAGGAAAGCTGTAAATAACCAGCATCAATTGCAATTGAAAGAGGAAGTACATGCATATGATGGAAAGTAATTTGAAAAGCATAAATACTAAAAGTGATGAAAAAGTATGGGGACTATATCAATTGGAAGTCAAAATGGAAGATTTACAAATAAAACAGCATCATTCCAAGCTCTAGAAATGGTGATTCTTATGCCTTTAGGCTGATTTGCTCCGTTGTCAACTACCTTGGCTGTTTCATTATTCAGTAACTGATTTGTAGTTATGTGCAATGCTAATCCATATATATTTATTAAGGGTATCACTGATGCTGACTTATTTATATATGCTCTTCAATACGACACTCTAGATCTTCATTCTGAATAGCAACAAAACAGATTGGAACGTTATTTTGTTCATGTATGCATATGTATAAAATTGAATATGAATTAAGGGCTTGATTATATCCATGTGTGGGCACCATCTTATTGCAATTCTAAAACAATAAAAATAAACTGATTTCTTAGGACTTCAAGTTAATGTTGTTCACAACTATGTGCTTCAAAGTATAGGGTGTGTGTGTGTAATAAATGGAATTGTCACAACGTTAACACAACACATTGTATTATAATTGGTTATGCTCTGTACATATTAAATCTAAGTTAATCTTATAGACTGAAGCGTAAATATAGTGATTTCAAATAAAATGATAGGTGCTTTCAAGCAGGCCAATACGAAACGCCTTAGGCCATTAAAGCACCCTTTGGGCACCATCCAAATCTCCTGAAACTTTAACTTGGACCTATACTAACTAAAAATCACTATCCTGTGATTGTGCATCAAAAGACTAATTCAAGACTCATTTGCAAGATTTTACTACAAATTGAAAGCGCCTGATATCGATGGATCGTGAAGTAGCTTGAATTTAGGCTATTGCAATGCATTCTACAACCAATTGCCTTCCTCGATCGAGCAATGAAGTCGGGTAAACCACTCACGTAGCGGAGCAAGTTTCTACGCTTCTATGTATACTTTTCAAACTTTCACAAATTCCAGTCCAATTTTTGACGTATACTTTTTTTAGATCAACTATTTACGGACCCGAATACGCAAATACCTACATGTAGTAGTAACAGTAAATTATTTTCATTGATACACCTATAAATGTATATGCTTATTCTCTGCTCGTTTCTAAATGTAATTTTTGTTTACGTCCGTACACGCGATATGACTAAAGATTAATCGCGATATATCGCCATTCGCGATATATCGCCTTTCGCCTTTCGCGATATAATCACAATAAATCGCCTTTCGCAATATATCGCGGCAACACTGTGTATACATTACGTCATGGCACGAGTGAATAAAGTAAAGAGCCTAGTAGTTATAACGCCAGCACCACCTACTGCTTTGATTTTTGGGTCCGAGTACGAGGCAACCTAGTCCGCATTAAAATTAATATCATGTGTATTGTGTTGATTATCGCAGACTTATAGGCGTTGCTATTGATAGTAGTACAGCACGTGACTGAACGTAATTTGCTTGATTGTGAGTAGAGAGATGGCTGTTGCATTAAGAAGGATAGCACCCCTGTGTGGAAGCTTGGTAAGAGCCGAATGAGCGTCAGGAGGGCCGTTTAGCGGGAGCAGTGTTCGAACGGGAAAGATGATAGTGTAACGTTGTTTTGTACGATTTTGGACGTTACCGTTTATAGTTGCATGTACTAGTACTTGTTATGTGTTTGTTTTGTGACCAGGCGATATGTGTGGTCAGGGCTCTGCACTTTAGATAACTATCGAGCGAGATAAGCAAAGCTTGTGTGTCCGGTTAACGTGCAGTTATGCTTGACCACCGTACCGGGTGGCCAGTGTGGAATTCTTGTAACCTGTCTTCCTCCTCCCCACTACACAGTCTTCCGCATCGAACGTTCAGTGGATCAGACATTCTTCCGCTGGTCTGAAGGTGGGGTTATTGCGCGGGGTGTGTTTGGGAGGTGTGAGGGAGGTGGAGTGAGTGAACACGTGCCGTAGAGTACCGCCCCCTACACGCCCACAGCAAAAAGATCGAAGACAAGTTTTTAAACGAGCGGATCTTTGTATAATTATTAACGCTTCATCAGTGAACTGGTACTCCAACAGGATTCTAAAGAATAGCACGCAGCTGCATTAATGTCGGTGGGGGCGGGGCGGAGGGGTATAAATTACGGTACATGTGCAAAAAGCATACATGCGTTACCGCACGCCAGGCCATTGTTACTCACCTCAAACAAAGCAGCTGGTGGGGGGGGGGGCAGTAGTTCCCTTAGTGATCTTGCTCGCATAAACTTTTTGTTGTCTTAAGTCAAAACCCGTAAGGGTCTATTGATACGTCATGTGCAGGTTCAAGTTACAGTATTGGTTGGTAATGTTAGCAAACAGTCTCAATAAGCCCATTTGCATGTAAATATATGTTACCGGTTGCCAGATGCTTATAACATAGCTGTTGCCTTTTGTACTGCTATGTGTAGATGTACGTGTAGATTCCTTGAGGAAGTTTTTCCAAGGGGAGCATATTTTGCTAGTTTTGCTGTTTTGATTCTTTTCATTGAGTTATAGACATGTACAGTGTGTATGTGGATTGATAGTATTATGTATTTAGTACATGTATTAAGGACAATCAGTGTCCTTCAAAAGGAACATGTATGATGAAGGTGAATGTTGTGGTCACTACATATATTACTTTCTGTGTCTTCAAATGTGATAACTAAGTTTAATGTGGAACCTGTTGTATAGCTCTTGCTGTTGCCAGACCAACCTCTGTTTTATTGCAACAGTGCAGTTACAGTTGTGCACTAGTTAAGTTAAAATTATAAAAGCAAAAGTCCTTTAGATTGTACATTTCCATCATTTGCTTGCGCCTTAGTACTGCACTTATAGCATGTTAGAGGACCATGGCCCAGAGGGGGCCCATAGCCAGAGGGGGCCCATAGCCAGAGGGGGCCCATAGCCAGAGGGGGCCCATAGCCAGAGGGGGCCCATAGCCAGAGGGGGCCCATAGCCAGAGGGGGCCTATACAACATGTAGCTCGGAGGGTATTTGTAACTAAAGGGAGACCGGTAAAAACGCTTTAATAAGAAAGCAGGTGTATTCACAAGTACAAGTACAGTGCACAAGTTACAACTTGGCTAGGGGTCTGAATTACATGTATACACGTGGTATTTAAAACCATACCATGTACATATATGGTGAGACCTCTAGATGTACCATACTCCTTGCAAGGTCTTGTTAGGGGCGTGGCCATACGGCTAGGGTTTGGCCGTTTTTGCTTGCAAGCGTGAAAGCCTTCTCAGATGTGTTGGACGTGTGCCAGGTACTTACATATGGTGCAAAGGCTCTGCATGTTGTGTTGTGTCTATGTGTGTGACCAGAGTAGTCTCCTTCCCTCGCATGATGCAGCACAAAGGAATCAATGTTACCCTGACTGACAACTACAAGCCGAAGCCTGATTCTGATACCTTGGTGTTTGGGAAGACCTTCACAGACCACATGCTGATGGTGAAGTGGACACTGGAGCATGGCTGGGACGCTCCCAGAATCACTCCTTATGGAAACCTGTCCCTCTCTCCAGCCTGCAGTGCACTGCACTACGGCACAGAGGTGACGGTCCATAACCTATGCTCCTCCCCTTGCTCCTCCCCTTTCTGCCATACACCACCCGTTTCCTTGGCTTTGCCCTGTTACATGTATATTGTATCTGCACATGTTGCCTTTCTCAGGTTTGTGTTATGCCACTTCCCCTTGTGACATGTAGAATGAATCTCTTCCCTCCCACCTCCCTCGCCCCTCCCACCTCCCTCGCCCCTCCCATCTCCCTCGCCCCTCCCATCTCCCTTGCCCCTCCCATCTCCCTCGCCCCTCCCATCTCCCTCGCCCCTCCCGCCTCCCTCGCCCCTCCCACCTCCATCACTCCTCCCACCTCCCTCTTCCCTCCCACCTCTCTTGCCCCTCCCACCTCCCACCTCCCTCGTCACTTTCTCTTCCCTACCACAACTTCCTATCCCCCCCTGTCCCTATCTGTGTTCCTTCCTTGAGGATAAGTGTCCACTGTGACGATGATGTCCCCTCTCGCAGTGCTTTGAGGGGATGAAGGCCTACCATGGAGCCGATGGCAAGATCAGGATGTTCAGGCCGATGGAGAACATGAAGAGGCTCAACAAATCTGGAGCAGCATCCAGCCTGCCTGTGAGTGTGGCTGTGAGAGCAGAGGGAGGGAATGTTGCTTGAACAGTGCTGTGCTGTCTATCCAGTGGGGTGTTCCCAGGGAGGGAGAGGAGCAAGGAGGGAGTGTACAAGGACAATGGTCATGTCTTCACTTATCTTTGCACCCTGTACCTGGCACTTTTGGCTTTTGTTGTTTGGTGGTACAAAGTACCCATGCAGGTAGCTGCCATCTGTCCTTCCATTATGACTAATGTAAGAAATACTCAGTCAGATAGTGATAACAAAAACAGCACACGCCCTCATCCTGAAGCCACTGCTAGGTTGGGCTGGGTTCAAGATATTCATGTCTTGCTGCTGGTGTGTGTGTGTGTGTGTGTGTGTGTGTGTGTGTGTGTGTGTGTGTGTGTGTGTGTGTGTGTGTGTGTGTGTGTGTGTGTGTGTGTGTGTGTGTGTGTGTGTGTGTGTGTGTGTGTGTGTGTGTGTGTGTGTGTGTGTGCTCTCTCGTGGATCCATTGTGTGTGGAAACCTTACATGTGCCACCCATGAGGGCAAAACAACCCCCTACATGTTGAGCATGTGGCACACAAACACAGGAGGGTTTTCATACACCAAGGGTTTCCACACACACGGGCACACACACGCACGCACGCACACACACACGCACGCACGCACACACACACACAGTTTCCCATAGGACCAGTGCTTTTAATTGTTATACAGTACATGTACCTGTACACATGTGTATGACCAAGGCTCATGGCCTTGTTAAGTATTGTACATTGTAAAATAATGGAGACCTTTAGATTTATAACCCTCTTATTTCATTAGGAGTTTGATGGGGCGGAGTTCCTAGAGTGCATGAAGGACCTGATCCGTCTGGACAAGGACTGGGTACCCAAGGCCAAGGACTGCTCGCTCTACATTAGACCTACCTTCATTGGCACCCAGGTGAGGATGCGGGCAGTGGAGAGGTGGGAAAGGGTGGAGGGAGTTGGGTCTGGATGGCTCAAACTGATGGTATGGAGGTATAGGTGTGTGTAGGAGAAGCTGAAGTACAGGTGTGTGTAGGAGAAGCTGAGGTACAGGTGTGTGTAGGAGAAGCTGAGGTATAGGTGTGTGTAGGAGAAGCTGAGGTATAGGTGTGTGTAGGAGAAGCTGAGGTACAGGTGTGTGTAGGAGAAGCTGAGGTGAGGTACAGTGCATTGTACGTGTACCTGTCCAGACATGTACTTGATGTGAAGCTATGTACATGTATTAGTAAGTGGAAGGTCATGTCACTCTGCTGATGGTGATTTGGAGATTGAAAAATACATTTAGATCTCCATTTAGATCCTAAAATACCTGTACATGTACAGGTAATGTTTAATTGTACATTTTGGGATGTTGGTGGTGTTGGGGGTAAGAATGAATTCAATTAGGGGGGTTGCTCATCACCCAATGACCACCAACAGTTTACCTAACTCCTGATGAGTATCCCTGATCTGGAGAGGTCAGAGGTTTAACTGATTTATTTATAGCCCAGAAGCCATACTGTAGAAAGGTTCGAGTAGGGTGACCTCTTTCAGCTCCATGTATCTATAGGATCAATCTGTAGGGGCTTTAGGGAATGAATTTTTATGGATGAACGCAAGATGTAAGGTAGTGCTATGAACACCAACTGGGAATGAGACAAAACGTCCCCCCCCCCCCCCCCCTTTTGACACGCTTAGTACAATGTTTGGAGATGGAGGTGCCAAGAGATACCACATTACAGTGCCGTCCACCCACAAGTTCACACTCGCACGCGAGTATCACTCGAATACCGATTTACAGCATAGCTACAGATGATTACGTTAGTTTCAAGCTATTAATACTAAATATTTTTGGACCAGCTGTTTTGCATTGAGTTATGGCGCGCGAGTCATTATTGCACTCGTTCGAGTCACGCGCGAGTCGAGTGCCTGCGAGTGTGAACTTGTGGATGGACGGCACCTTAATGTGGTACCTCTTGGCACCTCTGTCTCCAAACATTGTACTATGCGTGTCAAAAAAAAGGGGGGGGGGGGGGGGGGAATGTTTTGGCTCATTCCCAGTTGGCCTTGCAGATGAGGCACCTTTGGCATCATACTAAAAAGGCCTGTTGTGAGTCCCGTACATGTACTGTAATCCTATGTGCATGTCAGTAATACACCCTCTTTCTCATCCCTGTCCCTTGTGTTACACCCTACATGTATGTGTACATGTGGGAGTGGTGAATAGAACTGGTGCCAAATGTTCATTACCAGAACACATTTATAGTAATGGGGGGGGGGGGGGGGGGGAAGCCATTTTGCTAAATATTCTGTTGGCTGCTTATTGATGTAGCCAAAGGGATACCCATACCCTTGCAAGTATGGCAGAGCAGTTTCCAGTTGGTTACTTATACATGTATACATGTGCATGCACATGCATTTCAATTGTAGTTTGGTACCACAATATGTGGGTATACCAATCAAGTACATGTACATGTAGATGTAATTAAAATGCAAATGATTTACATGTAAGGTCAGTGTGGTAAAGTGATGGGAATACAAATTGAAATACATAATGTAGATTTAGTATTGTGATTAGGTTATAAGTGTATGTGACGTTTGATGTTTCACTTACATGTACATGTTCATGTACATGTTCATGCATCTTCCTGTTCTGTGTCTATGCCAAAAGTTCACTTCCTCTATTAACCGCTTCGCTCACATTGGTGACGCCTTCCCAGTCTCCATTCTGTTGCCTATTACTATTACCTCTTCCCCTGTCCTTCCTACTGTTTTATTGCATGTTGCCTAGCAACCCATCAATAACTTGTCTTTGCATGCTTCAGCCGTTCATTGGAGTCAATGCCAGCCAGAGCGCTCTCCTGTACTGCATCATGTCCCCCGTGGGCCCTTACTTCAAGAAGAACAAGGACGACCCCAGCAGTGTGTTCTCTCCCGTCTCCCTCTATGCTGACCCCAAGTACATCAGGGCGTGGCCTGGAGGTGTTGGCGACACCAAGATAGGAGGGTGAGTTGTTTGTTGTTGATCAATTATTTGTGTACATGTATGTGTATGTGCCCATGAGGAATGAAATCATATACGAGTGTAGGCTGTGGATGTTGTAACAGATGCAAAATACATGTATTATTGGTTAGGTCCAATGTGGTACATGTGTACATACATGTGTACATACATGTACATTGAATGGACTGATGTACAGGTACATGTATATGTGTACCACAATGCAATTGGTGGTCAATAGATACATGTATCTCCTGACATGTGCGAATTGATGACCCATGAGACCTGTTCTTGCCTGCTGTGCATAATTATTGATGAATTGCAAAGTTGTGCTGTTCAGCAATCCATTAATGAAGATGTGTTTGAACTCACACAAGTTGCAGAAGGGTCACGTGTACATGCATTGTTAAGTTGTGTCTGTGTGCTACATGTACCGTTGTAACCTTGAAGGTACTGTACATGTTCCTGTACATTGTATACATGTGTACATGTATTATCGTTGTGTACCTGTAAGAGTCATTTTGCCTTTGTTTCCATAGCAACTATGGTCCCACCATTCGAGTTCAGAAGATTGCAGAAGCAAAGGGGTGCAACCAGGTGTTATGGTTGCTAGGAGACGACCGCCAGGCAAGTGAAATCTGTTCTTGGCATGATACATAATGGCCCCCTCTGAACTGTTCAGAGGCCACATGTGCATGTACATGCTGATCGTATATGCATGTACTTGTACTTGTACTTGTCCATTACTCTGCAAGTGTACTTGTAAGGGTGGTGAAAAATGTACATGTACATGTTCCAACATGTACATCTGAATTTTTAGATTCTGTTTTATGTGCACGTCATACATTGTAGTAGCCTAAAGTAACATAACAACAGCATGTGTACATGTACATGTGGGTGGTGATTTCACTTGTGAATTGCTGGCTGCAAATGCAGCAACTACATGTGCCTGTGCATGTATGGTGTATTAAATTGTACAGGCGATCATTGCCCGCATGTGGTCTCCCTTCCAGGTAACAGAGGTGGGAACGATGAATGTGTTTTTGCATTGGATCAATGAGCAAGGAGGTTAGTCCATTTACATGTGCATGTGTACACACATACATGTAAACCTGCATGGGAATAATGTCGTTTTGTGGAGTTCAATGCAATACAGTAGCGTGGAGGCTCTTGCTTGTTGGGTTTTTAAAAAGAAGTGCCGTAACAACACTACGTATATTGGGAGCTAAATGTTGGGTCACTGCATACTGCCCATTGGATAGATCGGCAGTACCAGGCTGGGCCTTATCATGCATCGTGTCATACATGTACATGTATAGCTGTTAGCAATGTTCCTGTTGCAGATCCAGAGATTGCCACGCCCCCACTTCTTGGGTCCATTCTTCCAGGTGTAACCAGGAAATCTCTCTTAGAGCTGGGCAAGTTGTGGGTGAGTTGTTCTGATTGTGACCACATCTTCCCTAGTGAGGATTGCTAGGTAGGCCTTGAAGTGTTGCTAGGTAGGCCTTGAAGTGTTGCTAGGTAGGCCTTGAAGTGTTGCTATGTAGGCCTTGATGTGTTGCTAGGTAGGCCTTGAAGTGTTGCTAGGTAGGCCTTGATGTGTTGCTAGGTAGGCCTTGATGTGTTGCTGGGTAGGCCTTGAAGCGTTGCTAGGTAGGCCTTGATGTGTTGCTAGGTAGGCCTTGAAGTGTTGCAAGGTAGGCCTTGAAGTGTTGCTAGGTAGGCCTTGAAGCGTTGCTAGGTAGGCCTTGAAGTGTTGCTAGGTAGGCCTTGAAGCGTTGCTAGGTAGGCCTTGATGTGTTGCTAGGTAGGCCTTGATGTGTTGCTAGGTAGGCCTTGATGAACAGTGTCTTTTTAAGCGGGCTAGGAACAGGCAGCTCATTTTGTACTAGTTATTGATATTTTATCATCAACTACATTGTACTATAAAACACAATCAATTTAACTGTAAGATACATGTAGAAGAATGTCTTCGAAGTGTTTATGTAATAAGTGTAATCAAACGATATCTATCAGCCACAGTACATGGACAGACTCTGTATATATACGAACCCTAACAGAATGTTCTAGAAGGGGTTAGAGTACAAGCACATGACTATTTAACACTTCAGGTGTTCGTGCGTCATCGTTACATATGACCCCTTCCTCCAAGAATCCGTCTCGGATTAGTCTAACTGTAGACGATCTGGGGGGCGTCTTGTGCGAGTTGGATATCGTCGCGTGTCGCTTTCTGCATCATCACTTCTTGAGGTGGGGTCCATGTCCTCCTCATGGGCGGGATCCTCATCAGGAGTGTGGTCTTCCTCAGGGGCGTGGTCTTCATCATGGGCGGGAACCTCATCATCTATGAGAGCAGGGCTTTCCACATCTTCATCGTCCACTTCCGTTGGCTCTACGTGTGTTCCCGATGGAGCATTAGAGGCACCTGGTGGGGCACGTGCCGTCGAGGTCTGTTCTTGTAGCCGCATCCCAGAAGGACAGCGTTTCAGCCTGTCAAAGTGAACCACCGTTGACTTGTTATTTCCTGTATGCTGGATACGATACGTAACATCTGAAAGCTGTGTTATGACCCTGTATGGCCCTCTCCATGGTCTGCGGAGTTTCCTGGATTCCCCTTTCACCAGTGCTTCGTTGAACAGCCACACCAGGTCTCCAGGTTTGAATGGATCTCCGTGCACCTTGCAGTTGTAAAACTCCTTTTGTCGACCTTGTCTTGTAGACATATTACTCCGCACCGCCTCAAAAGCTGTGTTAAAAGTTTCCTGGAGGCTCTGGACGTAATTCCCATACTGCTGAGGTATTGCTCCATGAGGTGAAGGAGGTGGTTTATGTACAATGGCCAGGGGTAGGCGGGCTTCCCTGCCAAACATCAGGAAGAATGGCGTGTACCCGGTAGTACTTTGTATGCTGGTATTGTATGCCATGCACACTTTGCTCAGATCCTCATCCCAGTTGGTGCTATGTGGGTTTGATCGCGTTGATAACATACTCAATAGGGTCCTGTTAAAGCGCTCCACAAAACCGTCCGATTGTGGGTGGTATGGTGTTGTCCGCGTCTTTTCAATCTGGAGCAACTTGCACAACTGCTTGATAATTTCTGCTTCAAACTGCCTCCCCTGATCTGAATGAAGACGCTCTGGTAGAGAGAAACGGCAAAACAGTTGGTCCAGTAGCTTCTGTGCCACTGTTGAGGCCTCTTGGTTTTGAATGGGATATGCTTCTATCCACTTCGTAAAATAGTCCCCAGCTACTAAGACATATCTGTTTCCGGCCGCCGTTTTCGGGAGAGGACCCAGAATGTCGATGGCCACCATTTGCATAGGTGAACCTACTGTAACACTTTGGAGAGGAGCCCTGTTGTGAGGGGTTGCTGTTTTGCGCTGGGCACAAGCCACACATGTTTTACACCATAGCTTTGTAGCGTTATAGTACCCTGGCCAGTAGTAAGCAGCCCTCAGTTTCTTAAACGTCTTCTCCTCACCGAGATGACCTCCAAACGTCCCTTCATGAACCTCTCTAAGTACTTCATTTCGTAAGACAGGGGGAACTACCAACTGGTGCACAGCGGCTGACTCTTGGTTGCAGTCAGCAAACTTCCGATACAGCACTCCTTCCTTCAACACTAACTGATCCCAAAGCTGCCACAGACGCCGAATCTCCACGCTTTTCCCCTCTAACTCCTTTGTAGAGGAACGAGTGTTGCACCTTCTGGCATCAATCAAAAGCTTCCATTCACTGTCTTCCGATTGCTTCTTTATCACCTCCTCAATATCCAACCCGGAAAGCTCAAGGGCTGCTACTGGCAGTATATCGCCATCATCACCATTGACGTCCGTCTCAACTCCACATTGGGTGCATGGGCGTCGGGATAAAGCATCTGCGTTGATGTGTTTTAACCCTCAACGGTGGATAACCTCAAAGTCGAACTCTTGGAGTTTTTCAAGCCAACGAGCAACTTGAGCCTCGGGATTCCTCATACAATACAGCCATTTCAGGGCTCCATGGTCTGTACGGATTTGAAAACATTGCCCCAGAAGGTATGGGCAAAAATGTGTCACGAATGCCACAACAGCTAGGAGTTCTTTTCTCGTAGCGCAGTAGTTGCGTTCAGCTTTGGACAAGAGGCGACTTCCGTATGCAATTACGTACTCCCTCCCGTGGTTATCCAGCTGTGACAGTACTGCACCAATTCCTTCATTGCTGGCATCTGTGTCCAAGATGAAGGGTTTCTTGAAGTCAGGATAGCTGAGAATAGGAGGTGAGGACAAGAGTTCACGAAGTAAGTTGAAGGACTCCTGGCATTGGATGGTCCACTGGAAAACGAACGCTGAACGCTCAGTAAGCCTGTGTAAGGGAAGGGTCTTGCAACTTCAGCAAAGTTTCTTATGAACCTCCGGTAGTAGTTTGCAAGGCCAAGGAACTGTTGCACTTCTCTCACATTCCGGGGAGTCGGCCAACACTGCACTTTGCGAAGCTTGTCAGGATCGGCCTCAATCCCATCCTTAGATACAATGTGGCCTAGGTACTGTACTTTTTCCCTGAGGAAGACACATTTTGCTGGCTTGATCTTCATTCCTGCTTCACGTATGCGGGCAAACACGCTATCCAGATTGCTCAGATGTTCTTCGAACGTCCTACCCATGACGATGATATCGTCAAGATAGACTAGACAAGAGGTCCATTGAAGTCCGCTAAGAACGACATCCATAAGCCTCTGAAATGTAGCTGGAGCATTACAAAGGCCAAACGGCATCACTTTGAATTCAAACAATCCCTCATTGGTACAGAAAGCCGTCTTTGCTCGATCCTCCTCCTCCAGCTCTACTTGCCAGTAGCCGCTAGCCAAATCGAGAGTCGAGAACAATTGAGATCCAGATAGCATCTCCAGGGTATCGTCAATTCGAGGAAGTGGGTAGGCGTCCTTATGGGTGACCTCGTTCAACTTGCGATAGTCTACGCAAAATCGTACACTGCCATCTTTCTTCTTAGCTAGTACAATAGGAGAAGCCCATCCGCTTTTAGAGGGTTGTATGATGTCGTCGTCCATCATCTCTTTGATGAGTTTTTTGACAACTGTTCTCTGAGCTGGTGGTGTTCTGCGGGGATGCTGTCTGATGGGTAGAGATGAGCTTGTATGGATAGCATGTTGAACCTTAGAAGTCTGTCCCAGCTTCTGACCTGGACAAGCAAAAACATCGGCATACTGCTGTAGAAGAGCGAATAGTCTCCCTCTCTGTTCATCTGAAATACTGGTGGGAGATTGTGCCAACTGGTGAAGGATGTTTGCCTTATCTGTCAGACATGTTCGGTTTTCTGCAGGTGATGATAAAGCTCCAATCTGCCACTCTTCTATTCTGTGAAGCTCACCAATTGTTGTGCCCTGACGAAAGGTGATGCTTTGGTCGCTGGCGTTCAGCACACGGACTGGGATAGAGGTACAGGTTTCCAGGATCGCTCTGGCTATGACCACAGACTGGGATTTGAGGTGGTGCCCTTCGAGAAGCCATAATCCATAAGGTGGCAGTTCTGATTTCCCAACAACTTCAATTTCACACCTTGGGGGAATAATGGTGGTCTCAGCCAGTCTGACATCATATGTGGGGGACGCTTTCTGGCACAAAGGAAACACTGTGCCACCCGCTAAGATCAGCTTCTTCCTTGGGATATCTATTGTGCAACTATTGTCCTGGAGAAAATCCATCCCGAGAATGCCATCAGAAGTAAGGTTATCGGTAATAATCACGCTGGTAGTGACCAAGGAAGCTCCAATGTTGAGTTGAATCTTTGCTCGTCCGAGTACCTTCAATGGCGATCCATCTACTCCAACCAAACGTGGCCCTTCCCATTTCTCCAGCATCCCTTCGTTGATTTTACTCCATATCTTACTGTCAAGTAGCGACGCCGCAGCTCCTGTATCGACCAGAAGCTTGAGACCCACCCCCTTCACATTACCGTACAGAAAAAATGATTCCTGAAACAAATTTGAGATTACAACAGTTTCAGTTCGAGCCTTCTGTTCACAACCTTCGGTAGGCAGGCTCACGCCATCGAAGGACTGTCGTTTCCCTGACGCTTCCGCTGTGCTCTGCAATAACGGGCAATGTGGCCAGGACCTCTGCAATTCCAGCAGGTTAGGGGACGATCGTTACTTCTATTTGGCCTCCTACCATTCCCCGTCCTCTCTCTCTCTCCTTCTAGTCGGGCCTCCAACCGTTCCATTCTTTCCGTTAATTTCTTAACAGCGTCGGCCGTGACAGGACTCGTCCCCGCTCCTCCAATCAGCTGGTTGTTCGTCACTCCTCCCACCACATGCGATTTGGAATCCGCGTAGCACTCGATTTCCAATGTTGCGCTTACAGCAGTATCTAGCGTAGCTGGCCTTCTCTGCCGTACAGCGAAAGCTACTTGAGAGTTGTCGATAAGTGACAGGAACACGTTCAGCGCCAGCTGCTCCTTGGCTTTGTCTTCGAGGTCTGGGTACCCTTTCTGTGCCATTATTCTCAGTCGGTCCGCCAGATCTGCCCACCCTTCTTCTTTCTTCCTCTTAGCCGTCTGCAACTCGGTCTGGTAGCGGTCACGTCTACAAGATGGCTCGAATCTCTCCTGCAACGTCTCTTTGGCGGTCTTGTAGTCCGCAATGCTTTGCGGCGAAAGTCTCTGGAACGATGCCAGCGCGCGTCCCGTCAAACTAATTTTTAACCACTGCAACTTAGCAGCGGCGTCCCACTTGTTGATATCTGCCACACTTTCAAAATGGAAGATCCATTGATCCCAGGATTCTTCACCCGAGAACTTCCCGGGAGTCACGGTAGGTCTAGCCATATCCTCGATCCTGCCGACTACGCCAATGTAATAAGTGTAATCAAACGATATCTATCAGCCACAGTACATGGACAGACTCTGTATATATACGAACCCTAACAGAATGTTCTAGAAGGGGTTAGAGTACAAGCACATGACTATTTAACACTTCAGGTGTTCGTGCGTCATCGTTACATTTATATGGACAGAGGCACACTATCAGAGTTGCTGAATGGAGAGAGGTTGGTACGTGATCACAATACACTTAAAATTCTCTGAAAAGTCTGAGGAGTTGGTCACACTTATCTGAACAAGTCTGCAAGAAGTTAAAAAATAAATTCTGCAGAACCTGTAGACTTACTGCATGTCCTTGATTTGATCCCCATGGTCTAACTGTACAATGTGCCCCATTTGCCAGCAAACGTTTGTAGGTAGTAGTGGCCATGTTGCCCCATGCCTCCAGTTGAGGAGAGGACAACTGGGGTGAATGATGCCCGCTCGACCAAGCTCTTATTCTCTTTTGAACATGTTGTCATGTTTTCGATAGCAGCTGGAGAGTTTGGGGAGAGTGTGTGGTTGGTAGGGGTGTAGGGGTTGAAAACTTTGACCTTGATTAGGGCTGCACCTCTTTGGCTTACACATTTCTTTTGTACATGTACATGTATGTCTTTGGGTATGTACATGTACAGTGGTTTATTGTATTTAATTAATGTATCAATCGGACATAAATTAAGATGATAAATAGAATTGGCATGACCCACTCACCTGCATGTACATGTATGGCTCTCCACATTGGTACGCATCCCTTGTTTATGTGCATGTGCATGTGCTTGTTGACTTCTGCAAAGTTTTACGACATATTCTTCTGCATGGTTGTTCTATGGGGGAGCACTGTAAACTCACTCATTACTATTCTTGGGCTCTGCCTTAGAAACTGCATGTAGTGTGTAATGTAAAAAGAAATTGTATGCACTACTTGAATGGGAGGAGGCTTGAGAGAGTTACAGTCATGAATGAGCATGAGTAATACATGTACAATAAGCTCCAAAGATAGCAAATTTGTGGTGTTGTTATGCTGTTCTGTTTTATGCTTGTCATTTTAATTATCAATGTCAACAATGATAGGATTATTGAAAGTATTGAACAAGAAATCACACAATGATATTGTATAATTAAGGCTATTGATCTAGGGGTCTGAAAGGTAGGGTTGGTCATGAATCGATTTATTATTCAATGGTTGATAAGATTTCTTTATCTGTAGGGCACACACAAGGTGGTTGAAAGACAGATCACCATGAAGGATGTAACTAAAGCTGTAAAGGATGGCAGGGTGAGTGTTGTTGCATACATGTACATTATTACAAGATGCAGGGCTTATTAAGGTGTAGGCAAAGTGTGAAGAAAGTCCTGATTAAATATTTGTGTTTTGATCTGTGCAATTGTGTAGGGAGGGTCGAATTCCTAACTTGGGGTCTTATTTTTAAGATGAATTACCACCTCTGATTCACTGCGAAGCATTGTGAGCAGCATCATGGTATTGCAGTGGTTCGAAGATGTTGGTGTTCCATCTGTATGCGTGTATTTTTGTACATGTAGATGTGAATTACATGTACATGTAACTTGCCCTTTATCATTCTCAATCTTTTTGCCAAAATAGTTAAAGGAGATGTTTGGAGCAGGAACTGCCGCTGTTGTCTGTCCAATCAACAGAATTCTTTATCAGGATGAGGTAAAGTCTACTGTCATGCATGTGTACATACGTGTACATGTAAATGGTTCACACCATTTCCTTAGAACATTCGCATCCCTACCATGGAGACTGGTGCTGTAGTAGCCAGCAGATTTTACAAGGAGTTAACAGATATTCAGGTATGCATATACATGTACTGTGCATTTGCATGTACAGTACCAGTCAGAAAAAAGTTTCTATATGTTCCACACAGTTTAATTATCGTGGTGTAGCATTCACTGTACATGTACCTGTAGCTACGGGTACTGAGTAGCAAAGTTCACGTAAACATTGAGCGTGTAGTTCGGGTAGTAGAATTTGGCCGCTTTGTTGTGCAAACACAAGTACCAGCAGCTTTGAAAGAATGACGTACATTTTACACCATGTAATCATGGCAACACTGATACACACAGTGTACCGTATTCCTGTACCGTAGTGTAGTAATGCCGTACGCTAATTACCGTACATGCCTAGCGTATCACCGTAGAAAAGTACTCTACAGTGGGAGACTTTTTTCTGACTGGCACTGTACATGTAGATGTGTACGTATGTTCAGTGCAGATATGACGGATGCTTTAAAAAATGGTTGATTTTGCAATATTAGTGCTGACCAGTTGAGCTTTATAGCTAATGGTATCAATTAGCATACATTTTACTATCAGCCATGATAATAGAACTCCATTTAACGGTAACCATGTTATCGTATACACACACACACACACACACACACACACACACACACACACACACACACACACACACACACACACACCACACACCCCATAAACCGGACACCTGTAGTCCCACCAAACCCCATCTCTTATGTTATCACAGAAATCATTTTTACAGACAGATAAGAAACAATATAAATATATGTTGAATTGGTGATGCACATGTAGGCTAGGATTTGTCAACAACAATTCAGGGGAAAGTGAGGAAGCAGAAAATTATACAATCACTAATAGCAATTATTTTTTAGGTGTTTCCTCACATTTTTACACAATTGCTGTCTACAATTCCCACATCTCCAATTTTATTACACATACCTTATTTCTGAGTGCCGAAAACAACAGAAGGATGAATTTAGCGAAGTTGAATGCATTCTGCCCTTCCCATCAATAACATAATAATACATAGCTGTCTTTGACTTCTCCATGTAGGTCTAACATGACTGGTCATAATAATAAATTTGTGCCTGAAGTGGTTCATTGAAAGAATGTCATTGTCACTATCTTAACTTCCTCTCACTGGAATACCCATGTATGATGTTTAATCTCCAGGGAAAAATCCTTAAATAAGGATCATATTTTTACATTCATATTTTTGCTAACAAAGTAAGATAAAATAAATGCTATTGGTCAATTGTATACTGATTAGCCTTCATAATAAACTTTAAATGATGTCAATATGATCAATGTCCATGTGGTAAAACAGGGAGGAAGTGGCACATCCTTATTTAAGGATTGACACTGTCCTTAAATAAGGATCACAACAGTAGAGATTATTGACCATAAAAACCATAATGGTTTAAAACTCTTGATTTTCTCTGATAGCCAGTTGATCCAGTTATACTCATCATTTGTCGTCACAGCGGAGGTACACTATACAGCAAGTGTACGCAGTAATTGACAAACAATAATGACTTACGTACTGGAAGTTTCGCATATCTCCGCTGTGACGAGTTGCTGTAAGAACAGTGAATGGTATTATGCCTTCAATGCTTCGGCCCAAACAGATGAGGTCTTATACAACGTGGCATAACAGTCAAACACCACTAGAATGCTGAAACGGCGGAACGCAAAATCTTTGTTTTGTGTACCCCGTGGTGTACAAATGTACACCGCAGAGCACGCCCAGGACATTAGACATTAATGTATTTATGCAAAATGACATGCAGGCCCGGTGGAAGACTATAACAACTGGTTGGGTGGATTAATATTCATTAGTTTAATTAATTACATCATTAATTCATATTAGTATTCATTAAACTGTTTATTAATATCTACATATAATTAATTATCCATATGCATGTTTATTATGCTCCGAAAAGCTTTTCTTGAGCGTCAAGAGTGGAGATAGTTTCATCGATGTCTTTTGTAGTGAACGGTTGAGTATACATGCAGTTTCTCTGCATGGCAATCGCCGCGTTAGCGAAATGCATCAGTAGCTGCCTTCCAGCCTCTAGTCGGAAAGGCTTCCTCGGCATTTTATTAAGTCATTTTGAAATCTCTGACAGCCTTAACGTAAGTATGACAGAATACCTTGTCATCCGACTCGCGGTAATGTAACCATTTCCACTTGGAAAACCAGATCGGCTGGAAGCTACGGTGCTGACTTTCTATTTCCATTCGCGGGAATTTAAAACCTGCTGGTTGATGGGGGTATCTGATACTTTTGCTTTGAATGTATTGAATGCGCTGCGCAATGCATTAATTTAATTAAATATTTAAAAACTATAACCTTAATATTAATAGTTATAAATGGCATTGACAGCCAAATCTGGTAGGGCTATAGCCCACCCAGCCCACCCGGTTCTGCCGGCCCTGTCATGTTGGTGGAAACATATACATGTATATATGCTATGCATAATGGATGTGTTCTATTATAACGTATATCCATTAGAAAGTTAAATAGTCACACATGTAAATGAACACATTGGAATACATGTATATGGTAACTACAAATTTAGATGCACAAAATCATAATTACTAGTATATGCACCTAAACCTGCTACATGTACATGTGCATGTAATTGTACTCAAAACTGTGGCTACAAGTTATACCTCATCCATAACTGTATATTAATTTTAAGGATCATATTTGCACCTCCAATCAGGCCACTGCGTTATGTAGCCTGCAGTTTATTGTCTAGGTTGTCGTCTGCTGTTGTAATCTGTTGGTGTATGTTATATGTACATTTTATGAACCTTTTTTATTCTTTCCACAGTATGGTCGTGTCCCCCATGAGTGGTCTGTCATTATAAACTGAAGGGGAAGAAATGAACTATGTCTAAACTATTAGTTTGTTGTTTGTTGATGTTAAAAGGCATGCAGCAGGGCAAGACACCATCATGTGATTATTGGTTTTTGTGGGCCAATGATGACATATGATTATTTTATTTACATATCCAGTGATGCTATTATTAAACTGGATGACATATATGATATTGAAGAAAGGACTATCTGCTGACAATAATGGAACTCTAGATTTCGACAATGGTTAAGTCAGTGGCATTAAATGTAAACGTCTTGACATCGACCTTGTTGTCTGTGCAACTTGCAGTTATGCACAAGCCCGGAAGGACAATTAAGATAGCCATGCCATAATCTTGCTCCCACTTAATGTATATTAATTATAGAGTCATGCACACTAGCATTCAGCTGGGATTTGAGAAAATCACACTAATTACGTTTCAGACATGCACGTATAAGTAGTACTGACATGACAGGTATATACCTAGGCATTTGTCCCCTCTCCCCTCCTTCAGTTCCCCCTCAGAATATTACTACAGATGCAGTTTGAATGTAGCTACAGTAGTTTCAATTCAATCAAGCTGGGCATAATTAGTAATATGAAACTGCAGCTGTAGTGCCTTAAATTCAAATTAAACTTAAGAAGTCTTGAATTTTCCCCGTACTATGTACAAAAGTGGGATTATTCATTCTTTCATTGAACTGATGAAGTACGATTTTTACTTATTTGCTCAGCAGTCATTGAAAGCACCATGGCCACCAGCCAGATTTCCCACTCAATCATCGTGCCAAGCACATCAGCTTATATTACAGAGACATTTGCACCTTGGCTATAGTTTGGCAAAGGCTTTGCCTTTGGTAAATCTGAAATCTCAATTGGGTCTGTTTTACTTTCTATGTCCAATATTCACCCGCAAAAACATTTACATGTCGCTGCATGATCAGCTTCTACGTACATTGTACATGTACTACACAGCGTTACCCGCATCGAGGAAGTGAATTATAAAATGGCTCAGGCCAAAAATAAAAGCATCTGATATACATATACTGCGGTTTGCAAATCATGAATACAACAGCCTCAGATCTAGAGCGTCGATGAATACAATCTAGCAGCTTCAACCAATTAAATTAGCTGCTCACGTTCTATCTTACGTCATATATATTAGGAAGTATGGTTGTGGGCGGTCATTTAGCGACGCACTAGAACCTATATATCAGGTACGTTGTTGGTTCACTTTATGGCAGTTGTTTGCATTGGCAATACAATTACTGATGCATCATTTCTGTAGCACATCAGCACTTGACAACCTACGATGTCGATGGTAAGTCCGCTCATTTATGAACCCCGCCCCCCAATCCAATATGATTATGTTATCAAACTACATGTACTGTATGTATGATCTACGCGATTAAGAACTTTGACCGGTCCTAAAACCGGTCAAGCTAGCTATAGGCATTTGACCAACTGGTCAACAGATCCTTGGTCCACAGGTTAACCAAAATCGTGGATATTTATCATAATTAATTGTAAATCCATATTGTAGGACCGGCCGTGGATCATGAGTTGGCCAGTTCTAGAATGGTATAACCAAAAATAACAATTACACGTATACCATGCATGCATTAATCCCGGCAGATGCTATAATCGGTTTCAGATTGTTGGCTTTGTTGAGCTTGTCGCAAGTGACCGGTTTTACAGCATCGAATCTTAATAAACTCCTGAATAGATTAGTAAATCGTAAGAATACAACAATAACCTATCATTGTATTGCTGAGTCCTACATACATTAATGCATGCTGCATGTAGTAGAGAAAGAAAAAGTTGTTTGGAACTGACGTAAGTAGAAATTCGATAGCATTTGTCAAGTGAAATAGGGCTGTTTTGTTCTTCATTGATATGACTTTTCCAAATATTAATATAGATGGTAAGCCCAAATCAGTGATGCTGTCAGCCTTAGCTATCTTCTCTATTTATACAAACGTCCTACCACTCAAGAGGGTAAGTGGACAAAACGTATTCCTATATGGTGCATGACTTTAATCCACCTAAATCTCTCGGGTAACCAATTGAAGACGGTAGGCATTTTCCAATAGCAGATAGGTTATATAACATTAATGTTTCATTCCTAAACTGATTTCATTTAAAGAAGGTAAGAAGTACTGGTGGTATGACAATGTTCTTGTCACAAATGATTCATTTGGGTTGCTCTTACACCTTCCTTCTTGCATCTCAGTCAGTAAGTTTGTCGGCATTTTGTGCTTCTTTTCACACAACATTTCTATTCTATTAGCCGGTAAGTTAATTAGAACTTGCAGCAGCAGATAAAACGAGTGTTGTACTTTACATCCTACTACACAATGGACATCATTTTGGAAACACTGGTGAATTCAGCCGGTAAGAACATATCTATATCATTTACCAATGAAGATGCACACATCATACTTTAAGGAGTATCGTATATACTGTATACATGATTTCATGTACATCAGTACCCATGTTGAAATAAAACGATAAAATAAAATTCATTCATCATGTGTAATTTGGCTCCTTAGTATAAATAGCCCTATGATGTTTTATTTATTCAACCCGATTTTTGAGGGCTAAATACACAGTCCATGTGAGCAAAGATATATAGTAATTGATAGTATGCATGGTACGTGGTATGGAGTCGTAATAAGTATAATTTACTACTGAGTCATTGTACCAATCACATGTGTGCACCATGTACAATGTACGTATGTCACTGAAATTCACATATAAATCAAAGACTTCTCTATCGAGAAAGTGATTGGTGGTATGCAGGACTGGTGGTGCAAAAAGCAAGGAAACAAGGTACAGTGTGTTAAAGCCGGTGAGGTTTGGTAGGATCCTACAACTCACAGTCCTGAATTTGCAAATGAAGAAAGCCTATTTGCAAACGTAGGACTGTTATGGTTGTAGGATCCTACCAAACCTCACTTTAACACACTGTACCTTGTTTCCTTGCTTTTTGCACCACCAATCCTACATCCCACCAATCACTTTCTCGATAGAGAAGTTTTTGATTTACTTGTTTCCCTAATTTTTTTTTGTCTCTGCCAGAAGTGTTCAATATAATATAATTATAGTTTAGTGTATTCGTTGCGATGTATAGGACGCTTAGATTCCTCTTATGTGTAGTCTGAGTATATATAGGCCTCTTTTCATTGTTCTTCGGATATCTTAAACTGAGAGTTCTCCTTGCTAACTAGCCGTTTTCTTTGGCTTGGTCCTTTGCTGAATTAGAACCGCCTATTGTAAACGTGTCTCGGTGCAGCTGCGTACGTATGCGTAGCCTGGCAACAGTAAATAAAGACGCGTAATGTCACGTTCATATTGCAACTGCTAGGCAACCGAGAATTTTCACCTATAATGAATTGCACCTGCTTGGGTCATTTCACGGCATTTCATCACCAGCTAACAACTGTAGGTCTTATTTGTATGAAAGGGCACGTTTGGAAATAAAATGCAACTTTTTGACGCTAATGTCGTCTTCTTACGACGTTTCTGTCGCGAGTTATACGTGATGAACGGAAGACTAAGAACAAAAATTAAATGGCGAAATTTTGGTACCGACTTGTCACTCCACGTAAACGGCACTGTTTAGCGAAGCTCACGTTATATGTGCATATCTGTCGTGTTTGTGATGGATTATATGCGAGCTGGCGAGTAATGGCAACGCTTCGTTACCGTTTTAAAACGCTCGATCGAAAACCACGCCCACTAAAGCCAATCCGAAGCCAATCCTACATAGGACCCACTACCGTGGGTCCTGATTATAGCAAACCTGCAAGCCTAAATACGAAGAAGAATACATTCAATATACCCTGTTCGTCTGTTTTAGTTAACTGACCACATTAGTCAGCCACGCATGACCCTTCTGTGCATTTCAGGTACATGTGTGGGTATTGCCTATTTATTTTGTGCTTCATCCATTACATGTTACTTCTACTAAATGAAATATGAAGCCGGTAAGTGAGCAGTACAATGTACTCAATGTTTTTTTGGCACTTTCATGTTCATCTTTCAACAAACCTAGAGGGTAAGGGTGAATTTGTACACTGTTTGCATAGCAAAGTCACATTGCTGCTTGAATTTGTTCTCCACAAACACAACTATTAGCCGGTAGGTGCAATATTGTGCAAAATCATAAATATTAAGGTACCAATATTTTGCTTGAATGAAGCCGGTAGGTGCTTTATGCCTCAACTGGATTCAAATATTGTTAAATATTTGCATTTACTTCTCCAAAAAAATTATGGATCAACAATACAGCAAGTGAGTCTAACTACATGTATAGAAATGTATGGCATTACAAAATGGGTGAAGTACATGTAGCAATACCCGCAAAGACTCAACTTTAAAAATAAATAAATCACGTATCATGACCAGCTTCATTGTAGTCTTTTTCCATACCCAATGTTTAGAATGCATCATATTTACAGTTCTATTAGCATTAAGAAGCATCCCATCTCCATCTTATTCCAATGCTGTCACAGCCATTTTTTTTACTATTATTTTTAACTTGAGTAACCAACAATCAACACAGTTTTTGGGATTATGTATATAATAATAATATTATTTTTTAAATTTCATGCCACCATATGCTTCAACAAACACAAACTATTCAGCCTGTAAGTTACACGTTGGTTGCACAGTATTAACTATTGATAATCTCTGCATGCTTGTAATAAAGGATGTTACCACAGTACATATTTTTTAAAGTTAATTACCAATTTTACAGACATTTAAGTTGGTGAGGACTGTGGTTGCTGCTGTTTGTCCTTAATGATGCTAATTTTTTTCACATTTCCTTCAAAATCAAAGCCTGTAAGTTCATGTTATCTGACATGCATTGTAGTCAGAACTTTTTTTCATTGCCTTCTCAAACCATACTCAGCCCGTAAGCATGCTATTTCAAGCAGGTGGATTATGATTTTTTTCTTCTCTGTTCCTCTTTTTCTAAACTACGTCTGACATGCCTATCAAAACTATACTGATTTCTGAAGATTGTGGCACCAGTAAGTGTACATGCATTATCATTAGTATCCATGTTGATTTGTGTTCTGAGTAGGAATTGCACTCAGTAAGTGTCTTGAGGCAGTTAATAAAGCACTTTGACTCTATCCTTCACGATTGATTACTTTGCTTTCACAATTGTTTAACACATAAAGAGAGTAAGTATAACGTACAATACTGTGACAACATTAATTATCTTTATACATATATCTCTCACATGCTTTAATAAAGCCGGTATGTACTAACTGTCATTTGAATGATGTTCTGATATAGGGCTGCTTGAATCATTTTTTTGTAACAGAAAGTATGTCACAAGTACAATAATATCTGGTCCTTTTTCTAACTACTTCTGGTATGTCTATATTTGGGATTTCATCTACAGACTGTAAGTACCTCATATATGCATATGTGTCTAACACTTTCTTATGGTTCTGCTATATTCGACACTATATTGTATCAATTATGGATGACAATACAAGGCTGTAAGGATTACATCATTGTTTGCAGTTCATGTATATTATTTGCATACTGATATAATAATACAATTTAGCCTGCAAGTGCCACAGAAAAGGTTTGTTAATTTACTATGCATTCATTTGTACAAACTGCATATATTTTGACTTTTTTTTAATTTGAAGTTTGTCTACAATGATGCTGCCAGTGCTTCTTATGTTCAAAAGGTAATGAGAGCAGAAAGAAGTATTTATCTTTTATGCCCATGAATTTATTCAATTATCTCCCATCATTCTTGCATATCAAGAGAGTAAGTGCTGTCATGGCTGGAAACGTTTTTCACACTCTTGTGTTGGAAGTATAAGTATTTTCCTTCCACATCACATTTACTTCACATACATGCTGAAATCGAAGAAAGTATGTGCTATTATATTATTATGGATTAGAAATGAATAATTGCTATCTATCTATGACCCAGCTTGTAAGTGCAGTTATGTTCATTGCCATCTTCAGTTACACAGCTTGTTCCTGTGTTGCTTCGCACCATAATAGTCGGTAGGTTTGCTTGTTTGTTACAGAGTTGCTAATCACAATTTTTGCCGGGGGTTGCTTTGGTTGTGCCATGAAAGGCTTCTCAAGCTGTAAGTTATTATGTAATTCACTTGTATTATGTGGTTTACAGCTTCATTTGATGTATTGTGCATGTAATAATATTCTACATTTGCATTATATAGTGCTGTCATATCTGACAGTCTTAGCTGGACTTAGTTATGGAATATTTTACGGTCTGAAACCATGGTAGTGCAAACACGCATTCTGTTTTCTGCCCTGTCTTATTTATATTACAAATTAAACTGCACATTAGACTGTTTGGATGCTCAAACAGAGCCATCATAATTGGGTTTATGCATATATAGTCTAATGGCCTATAATTTTTACACCTATAAGAATATTAAATAAGGTTATTGTACAAATTGGGAATTTATTTTTGAAAATCAAATCGACATAACATTCATAATAGTGCTTTGTCATTTCAATCACTTTTTCTGTCTTCTCTTTACTCAGACAACACAATCAAAAGTATGATTAGGTGGCATAATGTATTTTGACGAAATGTTGGATTGTTATCCATTATGTATTATTTCAACTACTTAACATTAAGCCTGTAAGTTCCACGTAACAAAATTTGCTGATAATGGATTTTATCTCTTCAGGAGGTAATGTGAAGCAGATGTTTTTTAATGCTTCTTTATCATTGTTTGAACAATTCATGATCTATTCAAATGAAGTTGGTAAGTGCCAGTAAATTATTCAGTTAAGCCATTTACTAGAAATTGTGCTTTCAATAGGGAATTAGAATGGTAAGTTAGCAATAGCATTAGGTGAATTTTTGTATATTTCCTTTCCCTGATTCAGAACGTAAGTGGAACTTTTAATGGATGCTCTGTACCTGTTCAATCTGCTTGAACCCAACTATGCACTTGCTTTACAAAGAGAGTAAGTGTTTTCAATGATTTACTAATAAATCATTTGTTTAATAAAATCCAAGCCGGTAGGTTTGTTGAATCTTCAGATCTTTCTGGAAAATGTATCTGATTTTAATAATGTGATATTTCCGATGGACTTGATATGTTCTAAAGAAAGTATGTTTGTAATGGTGTTAACACTTTCACTGACAGTTTTCTACTCCTGTATGATTTAACCCAAGACTGTGAGTTGCTATATCCCATATCTATATTGAACGGAGCTGCTATTGTGTCCTGTCATTTTCTGATGGCAATTAAATGATTCCACACCAAGGCTGTAAGTGATATTGCAGAGTACTATCTCTTTGGATTTAATGCATATTGAATTCCAACTGAATATAGCCTGAGCGTGATCAGAATGAGGTATTTTTGAACAACATTCTTTTACTAACAAAGGGCTAAAGCAATCTTGTTTCAATTCACCATGATGGTGTAACATGATTGTTGTGTGTATTCTTCAATAATCTCCAGTTATGTGCACTAATGGAGGTAAGCAGTTTATTCATGTAAGTATTGTTTGGTGATGCTAGAAACTGTTTGAATAGGAATAATATAATTACCAGCATGGCGTCATACTTCAGAAACATTTTACTAATAATGTTTACTTGTCCTAATGAATATGTGTGACATATTTTAGAGAGCAAAACTGGTAAGTGGGACCAGTCTTCTGCACCCTTATTCCATTTCAAGAGCATCTCCTCTGCTGCAAAATAAAGGGTGTAAGTTATAATGGTTCCAATTCAAATGTTGTTGATTACTGCTATGCCCTTCAATAGCAATGATTCCATTGTCTTAATAAGTAAAAAATAATCCAGGTTTAAAGGATCAGTGGCATGAAATGTGACATGAAGCTTGTCATTATTGAAACGGATATTTAAAATGTCCTTTCCAATACTTGTAGATACCAATGCAAAAACGAGTAAGGTTCATGAGCAATGCATTTATTAAACATTAATCACAGTTTCATCATTGAAAAACAAATTTTATTGTGGTAAGTATGGTATGCAAACAGTCTACACATTTTAGTTTCCTTCCTCGTAGGTATATTTACATTGGCAGGAGCAAAATCCAGCACTTGTAAGCTGTAGACAAATTTTATTTTACTGATGATGTTTTTTTTAATTTTTAAAAATAAATCCCAAATGTGCTGCTTTGTGAATTAAGCACGTAAGTGCAATTGTCTGTGCTTATACACATTAAACTCAATAGTGGTAAAAATACCATGCTTATTACAGAAGAAGGTAAATTGAAAAACAAGCTAGTATATTTTATGTGCTAATCCTCTCATTCTTATCATTCGATTTTATGCACTTACGTGAATTCGAAATACAGCAAGTAAGTTTCACAGAAACAAAGTAACAACAAACAATTAGATGTACTATTATTTCTTATGCTCTTACTGCATGAAGTCTGTAAGTGCCACTCCATTGATATTTATGCATATGCAACAATACTACTCTGTTTCCTGGGGCGGCCAATCACAAAATTCATGCCAAAAAAGCTGGTAGGTGCCAGTTAGGTCAATCGTGCCTGCTCATACTGATTGTTCTCATGAATAGGGGGATAAACTGGTAAGCAAAAAATGCACATATCTACTGCTGAACTGAAACATGGCATCACAATTTTGTTTGAAAAATCCAGCCGGTAAATTTTAACCACTCTTGATTGCTAATGTGTAGCATTGTTTTCTCCTTACTCCTTTTTAAAAAACTTAGTCTATAGTGGATAATGCATCACAGAATCAGGTAAAATAAGATTTGATCAAATGTGATTGTGTGTTAAAAAATTATCATGCACGATGCAAATATATGGTACATTAATAGCAATCACAGCTGTGCTTATGACACTGACATACACAATCGAGTTTGAAATTAATGACATTCAAGGAAATTTTGTAGACAGTTAATGATTTGATCAGGAATGAAATGTTTTACAATTACATTTAATAATTGTTGTCATGCTGTAGCAGGAGAGTGAAGAACATGATGAGCCAAAGTCATATGAAGAGGTAACTTAAATAGTCCTTACAGTTGTTCTATTGTTTAGTATATTTTCTGCATTACAGATTTGTGAACGTATTCAAGGTAAACTAAAATCCTAACGATACATGATATGATACCAATTGCTTCATTTATTTGCGCCGTGATACTAGTAGGTAAAAGGATGTACAGAATTAACATTTCATATTTAGGACATGCAGCATAGGCAGAAGAGTTTATAATGTCATAACTTTATTCTTCATAGCTGTATTTCGGTCATCCTATGCTGAAATGATAGAGCAAATAAAACCATCAGACATTTATCACAAGCTGTATTCAGATGAGTTGATAAACAGAACTGAGAGGGATAAAATATTTCAATGCGGTGATTCAAAAGAAGGAGTAACTGTGCTTGTGAATGCTGTTGAACGTGCAATCACTAACAATCCAAGCTGCTTCCAGAAATTTGTGAAAACACTAAAAGCAGAACAGAGATATTTGAAACTTGCCAAATCCTTGGAAGTTGGAATGGATAAATCATAGCAACTGTTTAGCAATTATAATCCGTGATAAGAATTTTGATAAATGTGCATTCTTGGCTATACATGTATGTATATATGTTCATCGGTGTATGCTGAAATAGGGCCTACATGACAAAAAATGTTAACATCCAGGAGAAAAAAGTTCCAGTGCGTGTAAAATCATTTAAAATGCGAACCACTGCCCGATGTGTACAGCAGAGTTTGCCCAAAAGTAGCACCTCCTAATGAGTGACTAATAGTAGAGATTTTGGGTTTAGCATGACATTAAGAGTGGACGATAGTTTGAAATATTTGTAACAACTGATCTGAGATGCATTCATCCATGTCTAAGGTAGGAACTAGCGAGCATGACCTACGGCTACGCTAATGTCTCTCATTGAATATTTTCATTGAAAGCATCTCGATCTGGTGAAGTGTAAATTCTGAACTTAGAGTAGGGGTCAGTGTTAACGTAAAGAAATCACATGCACAGTGTGACCTTATACAATACGTAACTATAACAAAACTAGCGCATACATATACCTACCCGGCAAATAGATTTATGCTTATCATATTAATTAAAGTTAGTACAATATTAATAATTCACTCCTTTTAATCACGCGCGCGCGCGGTTGCCGTAAGACTGAAGTTGAACATCCAGCCAGGGATATTAAATACATGGATTGGAAACGGTTCCGTAATCTACGTGTACCGGAAAACCATCCGTGTTGCGCCTACAGTGCTCCAAATGATAAGCTGCCAAAACTGACTTTTTCAGTTATTGGCCTATATCTTTTGAACCAATCATACTTAAAGCAGGGCAATTACTTTTTCTGATTCAGCAAACACTTTTGTGTAAGAATCTGTGTTGTAAATTCAATTAGCACATGTAAAAAAAGCTTGGCTAAGTGTAAACAAATCACGGTCAAAATCTCATTTTTCAATTATAATTCCCCCCAGGAATGTAACTATCAATTCAAATTTATTTTATGAGTACAGCATTAGGTCTTCTATATATATATAGTTGATTTGGTGTCTTAAGTCCTACTGGTTGGGAAGATCGGTACGGATTGATGAAATTTTCGAGGACGTTCGCGGTTAAATTCGCTGAAATTCGGACAATTTAGTTCGACTTAAGAAATAATTTTTACATGTTGTTACAGAAAAGTGGTAGGAGCATCTGTATATATATTTTTTATTATGTACGGCGTTTGCGAAGGTTTGCAATACGAGATAGAAAGCTAAAAAGCATAAATTTTTTCATACGAAATTAATATATCCGTTCCTCTCCGTAAGCTTTTTTTCATTCCCTTGAGGTGCGTTGTAACTGGAGTTTGCGAATGATGTCGTCGTCGAATGTTTCTTTGTCTACGGGTTCTTTTCAGAACCAAGCTGCAACCGTAGATGCCTTGGAAACTGCGAATGTTCCCAAGACAGACGGTGTTAAGCGACGAAAGCGAGACATGTCAGTGTTGTTAGAATAAGCGAGTAGTTCGGAAGGAGTCACCAGTTCTGGAAAAGGCACAAGATCATGCAGCGCGAAGGCAAATGATAAACTGCGCGCATTATTCGTGTCAAGAAAATCTCCCGAAAGCAAAGTTACGTGCACAACAAGCAGCGTTTTGAAAGAGGACAGGCCTGTGTTTGACAGAGGAATGGATAGTTTGGTAATGTACGTAGAACGAAATGCTACCTGGGAACTGCAGAAAGCATTTGCAATTCTTGTGATGGGTACAGCTCTAGTGGACTGGAACGAAGGTGTATGTGAAGCAGCACAAAAGGCTTCTAATGTAACACATTTTTCAGAACACACAATACGTATATAACTGGATGCAGCTATACATTCAATCCACATCAGACCTTTTATCAGATGGAAAGGACACAATTACGGATCAAGATATAGAGGAAAGTTTGGCATCAGAGAAAGGACATTTTGATCGACTGGATTCCTTAATTTCAGATGAAGATTTTCAGCTAAGTGCTCGTACATACGTTAGAAGTAATGCATGCAAAAAGGGAGAACCAAATCTCACAAGTGGTATGTTTGCAGTTTGGGTAAAACAAAAGTATGACCATGACATCAGTGAAGAAACAGCAAGGTTATGGCTTCACAAACTGGGATTTGGGCGTACACATCACCAAAAAGGAGTTTACTTTGATGGACACGAGCGCCAAGATGTTGCGCAACACAGGAGTGAATTTTTAAGAATTAGATAAAATAACAATTACTCCAAGTAATTTAACTCCACTATGCCCAGAAGGTGTAAAGCCGTTAATTAGGGTAGTGCATGATGAGAGTACATACTATGCCAACTGTGATCAGTCGTACTTTTGGGGTGACGAGCACACAAATGTTTTAAAGCAAAAATCCTTGGGATAATCTATAATGGTATCTGATTTTGTAGATAATGTTAATGGATTTTTACAGTTTAATGATAGTAAAGCTAGTGTTATGATTGAGGTGCACAAGGATGGATACTTTAATAATGAAGGATTAATGAAGCAAGTTGAGAAAGCAGTGGATATTTTTGAACTCAAATACCCGCATGCAAGAGGACTGTTTTTATTTGGCAATGCTCCATCCCACAGGAAAATAGCCGACAACCAATTAAACGTAGATAAAATGAATGTTAGCTCTGGGGGGAAACAACCAGTAATGAGAGATACAGTTTGGAACGGCAATGTACAGCGCATGGTTTTAGATGATGGTAGACCTAAAGGCATGAAAATAGTTCAGGTGTTGATACTCATGTTATGAATGCAGAGAAGATGAGGGAAAAGTTGAACACATATGAAGACTTTAAAATTCAAAAAACTATACTAGAAGAGTATGTTGAACAAAGGGGTCATTTATGTTTATACTATCCTAAGTATCATTGTGAACTCAGTCCCATTGAGAGAGTTTGGTGCCATTCCAAAAAGCACACAAGAGCTTATGCAAATGGGACAATCACAAGACTGCGGAAAATTGTACCAGAAGGACTTGAAACTTGTACAAGTGACATGATAAGTAAATATTTTAGAACTTGTAGGGATTATGAACAAGCGTATAGAGAAGGATGCCTTGGAAAAGATGTTAAAGTTAGAGTAAAAGTATACAAGTCACACAGAAAAGTAACTAATGACAGTAGTTAGGCTTATTTGTTAATAATTCTTTTATGCATGTAGCTAGCTTGATTGATTCTTCAACGTGCGTATCCTGTATGTTTTTGTGCTACATGTACGTTTGTGTATACATGTATATGTACTCATTTATTGCATGCTATGAAGTTGAATTACATGTATATGTACGAAGAATGCAAGTACTCGGTACTCTAACTCGTACTCACGAACAAATTCATTTCGCGCGCGGCGCGTAAATATGACGTTGCACGGTTGTGTCAACAACGTCATAAAACGTCACGGATTTCGTAAATGAGGATGAAACTACAATAAATTTAAGCTTTTTAGCTTTCTATCTCGTATTGCAAACCTTTGCAAACGCCGTACATAATAAAAAAATATATGTACAGATGCTCCTACCACTTTTCTGTAACAGCATGTAAAAATTAGTTTCTTAAGTCGAACTAAATCGTCCGAATTTCAGCGAACCGCGAACGTCCTCGAAAATTTCATCAATCCGTACCGATCTTCCCAACCAGTAGGACTTAAGACACCAAATCAACTATCGAGAGTTACTCTCATATAGGATTTGTGCCGTATCATGAAATCATTAAAAAAACGCGTCCCGCGTATAACTCACGAACCGAGAAACGGATAGTGTAGTTCTTGCTATCGATCCGCAATGGAAAGACGATCATTTTCATGTTTTTTTCAAGTCGCTAGACCGTTTACTTTAAGAGAACAAAGAAGCTTGTAGTTCTCGTTCCCAGACCGTAATTTGTCCATAGTCGTCGTCGTCGTCGTCGTCTTTATGGGTGAGTATAACTCGAGATAGGAAAGGTTTTAAAGAGCACCAGTTACACCAAAAATCGTAGAAAATTCTGACAATACATCTTCAGGTATCAGATATATAAATAAAGCACGTAACCAATATATGTAATTTGCAGCTGTTCTCGCGCGCCTAGATATCAGTACGTAATTGCTACGTAATATAGAGTTAGCTATATTAAAACCGTTTCCATGGCCATGCTTCAGAATTGTGGATTGTGTATGATTGGCATGGAACAGGTGTGAGTTACATTTGTGTTTTTAGTTTTGCTCACCACTTTTAGCTAGCCGCGAAGTTGTTTATGTCAAAATGCCTTTACAGCTACGAAAGAGGAAAGCTAAGCGACGAGAGAAATACCTCCTATAAATCGAGACTATGAGTTAGAGTCCTCCCGAGTTCGGTACGATGCTGATGCTGAACAAAGGCGGGCGTCTGCCCGTGACATGTACAGAGCAAATCTGGATGAGTCGAACCAAGCTTATAAGAGGTGGCGACAGGAAAAGAATTCTGTTGCAGTGCGAGCTTCTAAGAGGCGGCGTTATGGACTGAACTCAGACGAGAAACGAGCTTCTAAGAGGGAAAGCTTGGCGCGCGAGTTTCGAACTAATGGAACAGCTGCAAATGTAACATAACTGTAAACATTGTGTTGCTAGGCAATAAACGTGGGAATTACAACGGCTGGATTTTATCGTACAATCGTATTCAGTTACTTCTACATTGTACTACATGTATACCTATATACTAGTAGTCACGTATTAAAAAAAAATGAATGAAACAAGATATAAAAAACATTCTCTCTGAGAAAGTTAGTGGTATATAGGATTTGAAGGCAATGGTGGTGTAAAAAGAAAGGGAACAAGGGATTCAGTGGAGATACAATGATTATTCCTATATTTAGCACTGTATAGAACGTCATTACAATTATGTTGCTAAATATAGGAATAATCATTGTATCTCCACTGAATCCCTTGTTCCCTTTCTTTTTACACCACTATTGCCTTCAAATCCTATATACCACTAACTTTCTCAGAGAGAATGTTTTTTATATCTTGTATATATAGAAGACCTAATGTTGTACTCATAAAATAAATTTGAATTGATAGTTACATTCCTGGGGGGAATTATAATTGAAAAATGAGATTTTGACCGTGATTTGTTTACACTTAGCCAAGCTTTGTTTACATGTGCTAATTGAATTAACAACACAGATTCTTACACAAAAGTGTTTGCTGAATCAGAAAATATAATTGCCCTTCTTTAAGTATGATTGGTTCAAAAGATATAAGCCAATAACTGAAAAAGTCAGTTTTGGCAGCTTATCATTTGGAGCACTGTACATGGATTCTGAATTGGTGAGTTTGCTGTTGACTCGGACGAATATGACATGGATGCTGATCCCAGTGGACGGGTTTCAGGGGTGTAGTTCAAAGTTTTCGGATCTATTGTACGGGTAGTTGTTCAGGAGATTTCGTGACTCGAAGCTTAAGCGATCCGAACGCTTTAACAAGCTTTTACATTGCTTTCAAAAGTAAAGCTTGACTGATCCCATTAGTAAAACCTGCCTCTTAATTAGAAAGAAACCAACTTACCAAGTGTAGCTTTTCGTTTCTGCGATTTCGCGACTCTAAGAATAGCCCTCAAGCGCATCACGGATGGAAATTAGGAATACCGTAATTCAGCCGTATATCAGCCTCGTTTCCAATCCATGTATTTAATATCCCTGATCCAGCTGAGCTCCTGCAACATGGCTCACTATCTAAACCAGGAAGATGTGTTTTCATCGATTTCAGACGAGGTGGTTGTAGCGATATTTCTGTATTTATCTTACGAAGAAAGGCTAAATGCCAGGCGAACGTGCAAAAGGTTCAGTTTGATTGGCGCTGACCCATCTCTGTGGAAGACGATACATTGGGGAAGTGTTACACCATACTCGTTGACAAAACTAGAGGCCATGTTGAAAGTTGCCGGCTTGTCGTTACAAACGCTTTATCTCGGTGGAACGCTTTTACCTTCAAAGTACTGGAAGCACGTGCTCAGATGTCACAACCTGAAGATAGTTGAAGTATTTGGATGGCCACTGACAATATCCCAGCTAAAGGACATCGTTAGAAGAGCACCGGGACTGACAACTTTGGGCTTTGACGTGGGTGATTTTGGGAATATACTCAGTCGTAGCGGGGAATGGAGTGCCTACTTCTCACTTATTCAGCCCTTGTCAAACGTTACCATTCGACTATTCACAGAATCATTAGATGTGTGTAGGGGTGTAAGCATTCTTGTGCAAGCCATGACACACTGGGCTTTCCAAGGCTATTCTCCCCAGCAACTCTCCATAGTGGACCTGGATGGTGAAGAAAGGGATTATGATACAGGCCTTTTCATTCAAATAATGGAAGTTGACCGCCCTCTCCTAGAACTTCTGTCACCACCTTGCCCATATCTTTCAGCTGTATTCAGAATATACCTAAGAAGCACCATTCAAATGGACCTGATCCCACATCCCCCCATTTTTGAGTGCCAGTTTGGCTTGGGTGAAAAGTTTCCTTCAATTTTTGTGACCCATCTCTCAACTGCTAGTCTATGTATAGTTTTGTTTTCTACTTCAAGTGCGAAGCTGGGTGCAAGATATATTGGCGATATTATTGTAAAATCTTTTGAACTGATAGCACAGTCAATTATGCATCTCGACCTGAGGGGTATAGGTCATTTGTCTTCCACACAATTGAATTTAGTTGGTGAGATGTGCTCCTGCTTACAACAACTGGTGTTAGACAGGTGTACCACTTGTCTTAATACATTGGAAGGACTCAGAAACATAGCAATGAAATGCCCTCTACAATGTTTGGGTTTGAAAGGTATTGGAAGATTCTATATGTACCTTGTATCAACCAGTTATGGGGTATTATTGCATCCATGCAGAAGTTAACACACTTGGTGATTGAAGGTTGCCTGTTACAATTTCCTCTATTTGTGTATGGCCTTTGCAAAAATGGCATGGTATCAAACCTTGGACACCTTACAGCACTAGAAGTAAAGTATTGTGAAAATTGTGATGCACTAGATGACAATTTTGACAAGCAGCTTGAAATCATCTCATCGCTAGTAGCTTTGACATATTTACGGGTTGAAAATCTTCCACCTATAATAGAAGTCTACTGAAAATATTTACAAGCTGCCAAGCACTGAAATATGTCTACATGTCTACTGATGGTGGACAGCTTATCCTTCCCACTGATCCTGCTGCATACCCTTGTTTGGAACAGCTGTATATTTCTAGCCCAACCCAGCAGTTGGGCATTGAGTGTACCACGTCACTGCTTTCTGCCAAAGGGTTGACACATCTTTATCTTGTTGTTGGAAGCATGGCTGAAAATGCCGTTCTTACGTTAGCACGTGAATTGCGTCTTGTGTCATGCCATATAAACGTGACTCGGCCAGTTCAGGATCAGAAAAGATTGAAAACTGCTATAAATTCATTGTTGAATGGCAAACCACATTTGGTTGAGTTTATCTTCAAATATTGTCCCTCATCATACGAACGTTCATATTTTATTTCAATCTTGTCAACTCGATTGCTCCCCTTGATCAAGTGTGGGAATCGTTGAATATTATGTTACTGCTGTTTACGTGTATCATGTGGACACATGTACATGCGTCTTTGCACATACATAATTGTATAATTGTAATGCTTATTGCATTTTAAACTTGCTTTAAATACAGGTTCAATATGTCCGTCAAACACACGTGCAGTATAACCATAGCGGTCCTAAACATGCAATAATATACTAATTTTGAGTAATTCCATGTAATTATAGGTCATTATTAAAAATCTGGAATACATGTACATTGGGATATAAATTGGTAAGAATGCACAGAATGCAAAGATTGTTACATTTGTACTGATAAAGTGAAACATGGCATCTTAAATCTAGTCGGTAAACATTAATGTCTATTGTCCTGAATGTCCACCCGGGGGTATACAATTGGACACCCGGGTGGACAGCAAAAAAAGTTTTTGTCGTTCGGTCACGGAAGGGACCTGGCTGCATTTAACGAAACTAGCTTACAGAACAAGTCTTTTCAGGATCGGACCGAGATAAGTAACGCTTAAATCCTTTCGATACTCGTAAAATGATCCGTGCTAGCGGACCTATCCATTACGCTCCGACCGATCCGCACGGAGCGTAATGGATAGGTCCGCTACCACAGCTCGTTCCACATGTACCAAAAGGATTGAAGCTTTGCTTATCTCGGCCCAATCCTGAAAAGACTTGTACTATAAGCCAGTACCGTTAAATGCCGCTAGGTCCCTTTCGTAACCGAACGGCAAAAACTTTTTTTGCTGTCCACCCGGGAATACAAGTGTACCCCCGGGTGGACATTCAGGACAATAGTCAACTTTCATTTGATGCACTGTCATGGAGCAAAGCTGACCAGGAAGAGTCTAACGAGTGTGACCCTATGAATAGGTGCCAGGATGCTGAGTGCAAGGAGGGCAGATGGATGAAAGAGGTCTCATACAATGAAAGGGTGACAGTGAACCCTTTATCTGTGTCACCTGTGAGGAGCAGCAGGATATAAACATTTGTTATAGGGAGGAGGGAGAGTGGATAGGCAGGGATTGATTTGTCAGTCTTGCGTAGATTACATGCAATGTGCATGCATGCATGTGGTCTTAAATATAAAGATTTGCCGTTAATTGTCTCCACTGTGCAAAAAGTTTGTTATACGATAGTGTATATTTATGCGTATATTTGAGGAATGCGCAAAATATAACCTGTGTTGTATATTTGAAGTGTACGACCGCGTATATTTGAGAATACGCAAGTGTCAAATACGTCAACGTTTATATAAGCACACCTTCAAAATATACGAAAGTGTATTCTTAAGAGTATATTTGAATATACTGTAGTGAGTTATACTACTGCGTATATTTCATTCCATAAAATCCCACTGTTTACATAAGTATACCACAGAATTAATTCATGAGTGGTCAGACCCGTACCCGGACCCACGTGAGGTAGGAAGGTGTGTAGGCATCGAAGTCTGGGAAGGAGTGCTACTTTGCTTCTATTAGTGCTGCTGGACGTCATAGGTTAGCTATATCTGCTTGGTGTACCCGTATATAGGGCGGTAAATTTTGTGATTGGTAGGCCGGGCCCATGGTGCATGGCTATGGCCTATGCTAACTCGCCAGTTGAGTTTGGTCATGATCTCATCGGATCCCAGTAAATGCTACAATGGAAGCAGTAGAATGCCTACACAGTAGACCTCTATTGGACCCCTGTACAAATGTTTGTGTAGTACGATACAAAAGTGCTCCAATTAGAAATGTGGTTAACTAACCGTGCATGTGATTTGTAGATTTTTGGCGGGCTATTTCATGGTCGTGTTGCTTTTGGTATGAACAGACAGAAGGACTGTAAGAATCGCGCTGAGATCTGGGTTTTGATCGTTAAATGACAATAGTTCGTCTTTCCAGAGTGTACAAGTTACCGGTATTATGTGTTGTAGTTGCTAAAGAATGAATTCACCTTTCTCTATTTGCACTAGGTTTGCAAGTGTCCTAAGTGTTCCCGTTCGGTTGAACAACCGAAATGATAGAACAACAGGCATAATGGAGCGCGATATAAAAAGGTATAGGCCTATTCATTTGTTGTGTTTTGCTAAGGTTTTTTTTAACTTGCAGACTCCGACCGGACGGTACGGTAAGTGTTACCCCGCACTGTTCCATTGTTTTAAGTCAAACATCGGAGATAGGAGACAAGAAAGGTAAGCATATCACTTACCCGATAATGTATCTGTTGCTTTATATATAGAATCATGTATAAACAGAACGAGGATATGATATGTGGTGAGTGAAATATATTAATTTATTGTTCGTATTCTGTACAGGTGCCTTGGATCGAATATATGCAGATTGCCGCCTCGGACTGTTAGTTTGTTGTTTTGTTGTACATGTGCAAAATGATTAAAATTTTATATTGAATAAACTGGATCGGGAACGAGGGGTGGGAGTGGTAGGAGGATAATATACGGAATATGAAGCACTTAGTATACGGTGACCGACAACGTAGCCACAAAGTGAATTCAACGGTTTGCTAAGCAACCACAAATGTCGCGTGATCGGTTATATTTGAATATACGCACCTGCGTATATGGTTCTATACGCTGGCGTGTATATTTAAGGTGTATATTCAAATATACGCTATAGAATACGCTATCGTATAACAAAGTTTTTGCACAGTGCTCGATGGTGTGCACGAGCTACGCGGTGGCGAAGCGGGTCCATAACATGCACATGTGCTGAAAAAAGTGTCACGTAATGATGACACATACACACAACGTGCAAAACAATTAATGTAATCTGAATCTTTAGAGCAATCAAGTAAAGGTTTGGAATTATGACAGCCATGCCTGCATGTTGGGCCATGGGGGGGGGGGGGGGGGGGGGGGGGGGGGGGGGGGGTGCCATTCAGTCCTGAAAGGGGGGAGGCCTCCCCCCCCCCCACCCCCTCCCCGGGGACGCCCATGACAGCTGATCTGGAAATTAAAAACTGTTGCAATAAATGTTAAAACATATTACTGCTATTCTGTCGTTTAGTATGCTTTCTATTACAATCCTAACTGCTTTATTGTGGAACAAACATGCATCTGCATCATTACAGCTCAAAATCATCCATTTCACTATATCATCACATATCCCGTTATTTCATTGAACTAAACCAGCTGTATTTCCTATTTCTTGTTCAGTTATGACTTGCAGGAGAGGCAAATGAGATTGTATTTTTCTTCATGTAGGTATATTTTGGTCATTCTATGCTGCAATAAGAAATATATATCACAAGAAGCTGTAATCAGATGTGTTTATATCATAGATGGAGAGGAATAAAATCTTTCAGTGGTGATTGAAAAGAAGACACAAGTGCGCTGGGCAATACATGTGCGCAATAATTGCTAAACCAACCTCAAGGAAAACATATGCCTGAATGCTTGGGAGATGAATGAAAACATCATACGTGTAGCAATAAATTTATTAACATTATTTTATCACCATGACACCATGTCATCATACAATTGTAATTATAATATGACATAGCACTTATATTATCATAATAAAAGCAATTCACAGAATACATAATGAATAATACAGTAAATAAGTAGATATCAAAACAGAAATAGATGATACTTACAAATGTAATCATAAAGAGAAACAAATAGTCAAGAAATTTACTCCATGTCTGAGGCCAGAGTAGCACAATCATCAAACCCCAGCCCACTTCTCCATTTGATGCAGGACCCTCTAGGACAGAGAAGCTCACTGCTTGAACCCCTGCAAAGGCAAGCCGTGATCTTACATAACTGCTAGTAATGGAAAAGGCTTTGTCCCACTTGAAGAACAGAGCAGTGGCCATGTGCTTTAGGAAGTGTCTAGCCTCTTTATGAAGCAGTCAGTCCACTGAAAGGGCAAATGGGGTGAAAGTGAATCATCTGCTTCTACTGCATTTTTGTACATTCTCATCTTCCCCTGTGATGAACTTCACTCAAGAATGGCATTCGGTGCTCGATGGCAGTGTAATGGGGCGTCAGTGTCTAGGACATGGACATCAAACAATGCCTCCACCTTTGAAGTGGCAGGGTCATCAGCTGGACCAGCTGGACGTTATACCCTCTACTATCCTCATGATTGCATGCTGTCTGCTTGGTGCAAACGTTGCATGAATGGTATCAAGTTTCTGTTTGGCAACCTCTTCAAGTGCTTTTCTTGACTCATGTCTTGCCCTGCTGATTGCATACAGGTGACAGCTGGAGCTAAATTCTCCACATCTCTTAATAGCTACTACCATAACTTTGGTGCCCTGGGTAGAACGATAATGCTGTGTCTATAGGATTATCGATCCCCAAGCCAGCAAAAAACGAGTTGGTAAAGAAAGCAGTTTACATTCAACATCTTACCTTACAAATCTCTTTCAAACAATACTGAGTAGAAAGCTATAAAAATCGCATCTTTCAGTGGGACAAAAGCATCTCCACAGTTATGCATGACTCGCTGCAGGTATGGTCATTCACACTGAAGGGATTTGGAGAGAGCTGTATAAGTGGCTAGGGGTGACTTGGTAGCTGCCTTAGAGATTTTCTCAACTCAATTCACCCACATTGCACACAAAATTCACCACTGTCACACAGTCTCCAATAGCACAACCAAGAAATCGATGTCTGTTCAATATTCCTGCACACCCAAATCACCAAAGATTAGCCTAGCCTTATCTTCAAATTGAGTGGTAACAATCAGACAGCTTTTCGTGGGCTCAGGAAAGTATCCATACACTGGGCTACTAAGAGATCAGCAGGCCAGGTATGGCTATGGTCGGTGGTGAGGTCATTGCCAGCTTCCATCTGTACACTGAAGTGGACTTAACAGCATGTTTAGGCCAGCACATCACGTAGAGTGTTGTGCCAGATTACTACATCACCTCCACATTTGCAAGTGATGGCACGATGCAATATGAAAAACTGCAGGATCCAGGTGCAGATGCAACTCTTGTGATGGAACCACTGAAAGCCAAGAGGATGCATGAAATGATGAAATAGGGAGCAGGCGTGCCCTATCAGCAGTTGGTGAGCCTGTATAAAGCAAATTGAACATGTGGGTGTCCAATAAGCTTGAAAGATTCTTTTGGGAGACTTTAGGGGCAGAGAGAAGGGTCTAAATCTGAAGTAACTCATGGGGTGGAATAGAGGAATTAAAATTTGCTATTGCAGATAGATGCTACGTACAGGTTGCAGGTGCATGATGATTCAGGGAACGAAGACCAAATCCCCCATTAGTGAGGCCTAACACAGCCTGGCTCCAACCTGCATCTGATGCATCAACAGCCATGCAAGAGGAGAAGCATTTGCGAACATCTTCATCATATAAAAGGAAAGCAGCATGGTATGATGATGGAGGTGTGGTTCATGCAAGGGGATAAGCCGGCAGAAACCACCACACATACAGAACAAGATTAGGGCCACCTGAGGATCCAAACATCGCCAAGCCTAGAACGAAGGTTCTGGGCTTCAAACCGTTTGTGAGAAATGAACTGATGGCAAAACTCAGCATCATCTATGGGAGAACCTAGGATTTCCATATTAGGCTTGCGTGACTTTTTAATTCCAGATGGAAAAATGTCAAGGGAGCTATGGCTGAACACCTCATACTTACTGATGTTAACATGGAGGGCAAGAGGTGGACCCAACTCTTGAAGAACTGCTAGTGCATTCTTCACAGAGGACCTTGGACCTGCCAAGGCACCATTGTCCATAACCCAGGTATGGAGAAGGAGACCAGCACAATCCTCTCTACTGGAAATGGCTGATATAAGGATGTTTAGGACTAAAAAAAAAACAATAAAGGACCAAGGGGATCACCCTGCTGAACACCCAGCTCTGAGGAAAGGCAATTCAATAGGTGCCAGAGGAATGGATGATGGCTATAGCACCAACTGGCCCATGGGAGCAGTTCTGGAAAGTGTGTGGCACATTCAGACATGACAGCTTGGCAGGACACCATATTAAAAGTGTTCTTTACATGTAGGTCAACTTTTAGAATGACAAAGTCTACCTCTTGCCAATATTGTTAAATACATATACAGCCTCTTAAGTCATGCATAATCTTTTCAGCTACCAAAAGGGCATGCTACACTAAATTTATATGCAGTAAAAATTTTTATCTTGACTGCGGCGCAAAGACATTTCCCCACTGCAATGGGACGGACATCTAGAGCACAGCCAGATTTGGACTTGACCTCAGTGAGTGCAGAATTGGGGTCTGCAACTGCATCTCTGACGCATCTATGAGATGTTTTATATGGAGCCCAGATGGTCGTGTAGCAGTCATCTTGGGGAATGATGGCAAGATTACCATGACACTGGGATTGAGGTGGCTGCAGTAGTGGGAATTGTGGGTATTGGATAGGATGTTTGGACATTAGGAGCCTCCAAGTCCCTTCATTGATGGGTGTGAGGACAGGTGACACCAGAGCCTTGGAGGCTTTGCTATACAATTGGGCGAGGGAGATTACCTGCTATACTGATATGATATAACACTATTAGTGATATTACATATATAGTGAAAAACTCAATCTAGAAATAGCACCTACATGTATGGTTTAACAATAACCTGGGGTACACAAATGAGAACAACTTATTATATACATAATAGATGTACATGTAGTTACACTGAAATAACTACAGTGTAATACATTATGTGTATGAGAATTATACACCTACAGTTAAAGTAGTTTAAGCTACAAGAGTCCGGACCATAATTGCTCTCACGATGGACCTGGTCAAGGTGAGGTTTAGTTTGCTGTATAATTCAAAGACAAGGCTGCTCTTAGATTTATGGGAGCTGATGGCAAGCCATTTAGCTAGGCGGGAAAATGTGTCCTTAGCCTCCTTCCCCCAATTTCCATATGTCTCGACTGCCAGAGGGACACACACCCACCCTAGCTTGCAGGCTTCTGCTGATTGAGCTGTGGAGCCTGATGTGGTGCATGCTTGATCCAGTGATGTGACAGAGAGGGGTGATGACACAGTGAAATCAAAAGCAGTAAATCTGCCTGCAATCCAATCACAAACCAAAACATCAGCTGGGTGGGACTGAGACCCATCAGGTGTCAAGGTGCTACCAACTTCAACCTGGACACCAAGATGTGCCTGATGACAGAAGTCAACAAAGACATCCCGTAGTCAATTGTGACATGTGACCATATCACCACCCTTCTTACATGTAGCGGCATGATGGCACAGGGGATCTAATGCTGTGTTAGGACAAAGAGGACAGCAAAGCCCTCTGGAGATATCCACTCCCAACCACCACCTAATACCTACACAGAACTCATGGGGGTCAAGGTGCAAACCCTGCTCTACACTAGGCACCACCGAAAGCCAAGAGGATGCATGTGGGGCTGATGCCAAGAGGTTGTTAGCAGGGGATGAAGAATCTAAGAGAGCTCTAAACTGCTGTGTCAATTTTGAAAGACAGGACCTTTTGAGGTATGGGTGAGTCCACAGTAGAGCCAATAAGAATAGTGTTTTGGGTAGACACCAAGCCATTGAAGTTGTTCACAGCATGCAATAGATGTTGGTTACTGACATCTGCAAAACCAGAAGAGCTAATAGAGGCAATGTAAGCTGCACAGGCATGCAGAGCCAAGGAACGCAGCCCCAAACCTCCATACCTCAGACCCAGCTGTGCCAGCTGCCAAGCATGCTCTGTGAGGTCTAAAGCAGAACATGTGGCAAAACATTCCTTAACTGCCATATCAAACATCTGCAAAGGGTCAGTGAACAAGCTGGGGGGAGTGGACTGAGCAATGTGAGCCAGCGTACAAAAACTACCGCACACACGAAGTAAGTTGAAAGCTACTTGGGGGGTCAATGATGGTAACATCCTGAAGTCTGAACAGCAATTTCAAGGCTTCAACCCGCTTGGAGACAATGGGAACATTGTAGTGTCAGACCCACTGAACACCTCACATTTGGACAGATTGATGAAAATGCCTAAAGAGGGACCCATGTCCTCAATGATGGTGAGGGCCCTGAGCAGTGAAGACTTTCATGTAGTCCCAGCTAAAACCCCATAATCCAGGAACCATGCCAGATACAATAAGTCAAGGCAGTCATCATCAGCATCAATTGATGACACTATCCTGTGCAGCACTAAGACAAAGAATAGGGGACCCAATGGATCGCCTTGCTGCACCCCTGTTTCAGATGTAAGAGTGCCTAAGGGATGAGAGCCATAACACCACACTGACCAGGGAAGAAGTTTATTGAACATTCTGAAAGAATAGCTTCCCTGGAGACGAGGTTAAAAGCGTTCCTCATGTCAATCTAAATGACGGCAAAGTCATTGTCGGACCAGTGATCTTCTACACAGCGGCTTAGTCCATGCATAATCTTTTCAGCCCCTGAGGCACAGGCCACTCCTAGTTGAAGAGGTTCTTTGGCCTGCTTCCATATGGATTCCAGCTCATTTCTGGACCAACATTCACAAAGAGATACGATGGGTGTTGGTCTGGAATGTCGACCCTTGCGTTTTAGAGAGGGAAGTACACATTTTGGCAGCATAAAAAAAGCCTAAGCCAGACTTCAGCAGTGTTATCCGACAGAATTGACTGCTGACAGAACTTTGGCAAAGGCAGGCGCCTAGCCTTTTTAGGGACGAAACGCAGAGTAGGGCATCTAAGACGTCTTAAAGGGAAGGCAAGTTAGGTGTCGTTGGCTCAGGAAGTGCAGCGATCATAGGCTCAGCTATTGTAGAAGGTGAAATGTGTGTGTGCAAAAAGCCAGAGACGAAGTACAATGTTTGTTGTGAGTGGGAGGCTGCCCTTGAATTAGCAACCAAATGAGAACAATTTGGACAGATAAACACATCTTGTTCTGCCAACCACGAGGGAGGTAAAGCACCATGAAAAACCCCATGGGCATGCAAGGACATGTGAGTTCGCTCCATTGTTGGGGCAATCCGCTCAGGACACCCTGGAACAAGGCATTGATTTCTAGTGCGACAAATGGATGACTCAGAGGAGGAAGGAGGTGAGAATAACTGCTGTGATGGTATCAGTAAACCAGATGAATGCTGAACTTCCTGAGGTGGTGAGGATGCAGGCAACGACTGTTGAGATGTAGTTGATGGTGGTACCGGTAGAGAAGATGGGTCAGCCGAAACTGAACTGCGAAGATGGTGGTTGCGGAGACGACCTGGAACAAATGTTAGCACATTTTCCCCTTCTCCCCGGGTAGCAGTTCACACAAGGGCACTCTACCCGACAGCACTTACAAGACGTGCAACGGGCGCCAGAGGAGTGGCATTTGCAACAGGTAGCCGATTGAGATTCCATGAGGCGCAAGGAGTGCTGATGAGCGAGGCGATTGTTGCAGAGTAGATTGTTGAAATTCAAAGGAACTCGACAACCGCATACATGTAAGCGGTATTGAGGATAGCAGCTGCTGCGACTCTAATGTAGAAGCGGGGCATGGTTGCGATGATACAAGTTGCCGCAGTTCAACACACGACTGCTGCGAGAGATCTCCGAGATTGGAGGATTGTGGAGACTGTGGGGGGTCCAGCTGCTGTAAAAGTGGTTGTGACAATATAATGACAGCTGCCGTGATTCAGATGTCGATGGGGTAGGTTCTAGTAGAAGGGGGCTGTGAAGATGGCTCACACAATGACATATTGAGACACCCTCCGGCGAGGCAACTTATGCACGTCCGATTCTCTCTAACACAGGCACAACGTGACGACATCGTGCGCATTATCACCATTGCAGCTGCAGCACCGGCGTCGGGTTTTCGGGTTTGGAGAGTTTCTTGGGCTCAGCCGGGGGTAGTTATTCATGCCAATGGTAGATAGATTTGACCACCAGCCAATGAATCGACGAAATAACGTCCGCAAGAAAAGCTAACGCGCCATTACCACTTAATAATATTAGTAATAATAAATAAAAATGATCGTAGGTTCAATTCCGAGGTTTTATGCATTTAAGGAATATATATAATAATAATAATTATTATATATATAATAATAATTATTATTATATCAGGAATAATAATTATAATAATTAATGAAGCATACATATAGGTATATATATATAATACAATACAGATAAACAAGCACATAACGTTACATTACCTACCACCTAGACTAAATAATATATCAGTAGCCTGTGTCTGAGATGGCCCTTGAAAGAAGAGCCATTTAGTAACAATATTAGTAATGTGATGTTATATTCATTCGTTCATGTATTCTATGTATGTATATTACACAAAAAGACATAAAAAATAATGATTTATGCTCTGGCAAAGATTTTGGAACAACCCTGCTCCATCGTCCATTCCATTTGCACTGCAAGAGCCCCTCAGACAGTATTTCAAATGAAAATCTTGCTCTCAACCATCCTAGTTGGAATGATTGTAGTTATATAATTATAATCGTGACATATATAATTACAATGTTAGGCCCACAAGAAACAAAGCTCCCAAGCAAAGGACTGTATACTGAAATTAATTAGAATAGCCCAAAATTAATTAGAATAGCCCAAAATTAATTAGAATAGCCCAGGGTATGCAAATAACCGCCTGAAATGTACAGCAGTATTACAATTAGCATATGTGTAGTAGCACTTGGTATGTGCATGTTCAGCCCTCACCAAAAACACATCATGAGATTATAGGAAGCTCAAGAGTGGCCATATTATGGAAGCGGGTTCAGATACATTCATTGGGAACAATCATTATAGATAATTGCTTTGATGTCTGTGTAGCAAGGATTTGTATCTCAACAAAAAAATTTGGTGATGCAGGATTTCTAGACAGCAATTGAGTAAAAAGTAAGGAAACAAGGAATTATGGATATCATTCATTAATTTATAAATATTACACACCTACATTTAGCACAGAATTTCAGGCAGGTAGATTTGCTAAATAATGTATGCTCTGTAATTATTTGTTTCCTTACTTTTTACTCAATTGCTGTCTAGAAATCCTACATCACCAAATTTATTTTTATTCGATTTTTATATCTTGTTTCACTCATGTTTATATACACCGCATGAGAAGAAACTTAGAAAGAAGTGTAAATGCATACATGTATTGGGCAACCTTGGAATACTACCCATATATCATATCACAGTAGTACAAGACAGTTTGATCTGCTCACGTGTAATTAAATGTTGACAGTGAAACGTTTTCACACCATGTAGCTGTAGATATTAGATTACATGTAAACACATACATGGGAAAGAAGCAGACCTGTTTTATTTGGAAGCAACTGGTACCAGAAATGGTAGCAGGGAGAATGGAGGGTGTTCATCATCATCGTATGCCACGGAATGATGTATTTATAGTATATACCTATTCCTCTATGTCTCACTGTAATTAAAAGAACTTGTGTTGAGAAAAGTTGCTTTAACTCTTGTACCAGATGACATCGGCACATTGACAATAGTGGAATCAGGTATTTTTCTAATCGTATTCATGACACTTAGATCCAGACTGATTGGTTTGTGCACATACAACTACCAAAATGTGGTAATGTGGCTTAGAAGGGATCTAAAAACTAGTCAATCCATCTGAGGGTCAACAAGATGTACAACCATAGATTATATAGTAGATGCTTTTCAGCTGAAATTGCACGATGCATTTCTTGATCACCATAAGGTGCTTGCAACAGGGGAGCACACCTTGGTTTTATTCATGAAAAACCTCTTCTGCAGTGTGCTGGCTATATACAATGCCACATCATGTTTGTGTCTTCTCCTTGGTCCATCCGGAAATTTCAGCATTCACTGGTGACTTGCATGCAGTCAGTTGGTATTGACAACCAAACTGGATCATGTACTTTAAAGGATTACCATATGCTAGATGCTTGTTATACCCAGTGAGGGGAATACGCTCTTGGTAATAAGGAGAGAGAGTCCCATCCATGTTACATGTCTACCATACATTAGTTTCAAATATCACACTCCTGTTTAGCAGTGTACCATTATCCTATAGGCTTCTCCCTCTCCTCCTGCCTGGTAACATGTGTAGTAACTTGGGCAAGCCAGGCTGTGGTTAAACACTTTCAACCATGGGTGATAGGCAGCAGTATGAGACTTCGTAAGCCCAACTGACTTTGCACATTCTGAAGCTTGTACTCACTCCAAGTTACTTCTAAATGGTGTAACCGGCTCTCACCCGGGAGCTAGGGGAATCACCTCACGACTCCCCCATAGCACACATATCCCATCCCAGAACCGACTACCCATTAATAACCAATTCTCTGACATTGAATACAACACCATCTGTGGCATTTGCACTTCTGATGGTCATACCTGTCATAGGAAAGTCTGTGTCTGCAAGTGCCTCATCACCAGAACCAAATTTCCAGGCAGGGGTACTACATTGGGAGTTCCTCCATTAGAAGTTGACCAGGTTCATCAACATTACCCTGCCTTCATGCAGACCTATACTCAATTAATCCAATACTCATAAGCACTCAGGGTTAATACCATCTCAAGATTCTCCCAGATGCCGCTACTGGAATTGGATTGGACTTCGAAAATATGGACTACCTGATAGGTACTGGTTGAACCTCTTTAAATGTAAATGTCTGCTATACCTTCTTTCTCAACGTGAGTATTTGCAGATTCTGCGGACATTTTCCATATACATTTATTAGTCGTTTTGAGAATAGCCATACAGTGCTAATGATATTCCAAGCGGAAGGCTTGCATACTGGAAGAGCCCTTCAGTTGTGAGTGGAAATAATAAAAAACGCGTGAAATCATTAAGACCTTACGTGATATCACAAACAAATCAATTTTAATATTCAATCACACATGCAGTGATTTTACAGAGGATTTAAAAAAAATCCTTATTAAAATCAAAGATTCGACGCGCTTTTTTTCTGTGTATTGCGTAGTAAGTAACATGCTAAAATACAACAATTAAGAATTACTTGCTTCCAGACTTTCCTGTAGTCTTGGCGGTGGTATACCCCAGCCGCCCCGATCCACCAGTCCAAGCTGATGCTGCAATTTCATGTTCAATCGAAATCAAAAGTATCTTCCGTAATTGATGGATGCGGAAAAGTATTTATATAAGCTTCAATTTAGAAATGCTTCGTTCTGCAGCTGGTGCAACTCAGCAACTGTAGTGGAAAGCTGCCAATTATTAAAATACATCCATTTTTATGGGTGTTAATTAGCATATGAATAAGTAAGTAGCATAAGTTTGACGGCCCCTCAATTGTACATCTGTTTATTATTATTATTTTTGCTTTTTGCTGCAGTGGAGAAGATATGATAGAATCCAACAAGGTAGCTCCAGATTGTGCTGAATGCCACTATCCAAGTTTTGGTAGATCATGTGGAGCCTTGCAGAGAAAAGATGGCTGATAGTGCAAAACACATGACAAGTGTAACTTTAATAATGTTGCAGAATACAATTCACCACCTGTATCACTACTACAGAAATGGATATGCTTGTGTACATACCTAGACAAGCTATAATATTACGATTAGTCACTTTTTTGTTGCACTGTGTGTAGCTCGATTAGCCTATGGAATAAAAATACAATTACACATAAGTAACAATAGGTAATAGAAAGAGTACTAGTCCTCTTCATGATCAGTTGATTCATTGACATTGTACCCATCCCTTCAAGTAAAGATAATCAGATAAATGTTTGTTATGCTGCTACATATTCAATGTTACCTCCTACATCTTCTGGCTATCAGAGCTGTTACCACAATGGCAATCACCATCAGTATCAGAAGCAGTACAATAATCACAGTCAGAGTTGCTGAAACAGCTATGATGGTGGCACTTGATGGATCAACAGATGTAGGAGTAGCTGGATGCAGGCACAATATAATAAGCATTACATAGCTAGTGCAGTAGATCTACATCCTATGGCTTGTGCAGGCTACATTCACACTGCAAAGTCATAATTCCCCCCCCCCCCCCCCCCCCCCCCCCCCCCCAATACCGTGGAGAATGGACTGGTATATGAAATTGAATAGGCTGCCTTATGACTAGCATTTTGATGGAACATACAATTAACAGGGTGTATGGCTATGGTTGACTTCAACTACACATTCCAAAAAAAAACAAAAAAAAAACACAATGATGGCTAGGTCCTAATGGGAATTCCTGAGGGTGTAACTACATGTCAGCTCTAGTGAGCAAGAAAGTTCTGCCCCATTATTGAAACCAACAAATACATTCAAAGGAGTTATAATAATAAAATAAGGTACATGATAACAAAGACCACTGATAGGATATAATATTACCCATCTGCTGGATGAACAGATCTAATTAATGGCTGAGAGTCAGGCAGGCAATATGGGGTTATTATGACATAATTGCATGCAGAACAGAGCAAAGAAAAACTCTACTTTGCATCAAGCCAAGCCTCTTGTACAAACAACTACTTAGCCACTCTCTGGCAGCACTGCTGCTGATCCCTAAATAGAACTTATTATTTTACGAGCCATACAGATACTTTGTACACAGTAGTACAAGGGCTGCATACATGTACCTGTTGGGTGGCTTGGTGTTATGTACACAACGTGAGATGAATTCACATTTTGTGACTGTCCTAAGATACTAATCTCTGCCACAATGGTAACTTCATAGAACACATTTAAATTGAGGTTGACAATGTCCACCTGTGTTGCCCCACCAGGCATGTGCTGGCTCTTCAATCCATCCTGCTGGATGTACACTGTATAGCCTACCAGGGTCCCATCTGAAGGGAGTGAAAGGGGCATCCACGAAACATGGACAGCAGTTCGGTTTAGTGTAACAGCACTGATACCAGTGATATTTGCTGAGGGATCAAACAACAGTAAGCTGCCAGCACAGTCAGAATGGCAAAGCACTCACGAATTGATGCTGTACTGGCCACCAAGAAAACTGGGTAGCCACACCCCTCTATGGTGCAAGCAGCAACACTGAAATTGTAATTTGTGTTTGCCAATAGTTGTGATGCTGTAACTATAATTTGTGTAGTAGTGGAAGTGAAGGGGATTGATGAGATGTAATATTGCAAGATTACTCCATTGTAATCTATAGGTTTCTGCCATATCAATGTAATGGTAGTGAAAGTGCTGCACAGAAGTTTTAGTCCGACAACAGGGCCTGGAGCTATATCTTTAAAGGATAAAAAGGAGTACAGTATTAAACTACGCTACAGATGTGCTAATAATACAATTGCAATTTAGTGCATTGCATGAAGCGATTTGAATTATTCAGCCACTATTATCAAGTATAGCTGAGATTTGTACTAAGACATATGACAATTTATATATAATTGTATGTATCGCATGAATATATTATTTGTGCAATGAGTGGATTATGAATACATGCATCATTATCCTATGTTTAAATGTCATATAGTATCAAGTAAATTTTGCAACACTATAAGCAAGCTTACTTGATCCATAAGTTCTGTTTGTGACTATCTTCGATGCAGTCCCTTCACCAGCAGATGTATTTGCTGTCACAAAGCAGTTGTAATATGAGAATGAGGTGATTCCACTGAAAACAGCATGGAGTGTTGACCCATTCACTACAGATTTGATAGTTGGTGGATTTGGTCCGATCACCTGTTCAGGCTGTACTTGGATAGCAGAAGTGTTGCAGTACACAGTGTATGCAGTGATGATGCCATTCTTTGGGATGGGTGGAGTCCAAACAGCCAAGAGTTGATTGGCTGACCCAGGAATGAGAGTCAGTGAAACACTTAGTGGTGGAGATGGCACTGCATAGAAAACATCATGGTTTAAGATTGTCTCAAGAAAAACATGTTATGAATTAAATTTACAACTGGGTTTTTAATTAACAATGCATTTTTTGATTTGGTCAATTAAAGATTGTTATTGCCATCCAATGGGGTCATGCTGCTTCTGAACTGCATATATGAAGTTTGATAAATAGTGATGCTCATACATGTGTATGGAGAGTTGTTTGTGTTTAGATCTACTATTTCCATATGATCCTTCCATCTGGTGTTAACCAGTGCAAATCATCATTACAAGATGCATGCAATCAATTATTGTATTTAAATAATAATATTGTAATGCAACAACATTGTTAAATACATAACTGTCAGATAAACTTTAACAAGGGATCCATTCTGGAGAGGATTGCTATCGCATTAGCCCTCACCAAATTCAGGTTGAGCCTGCCATAAAGCTGAGATCAGCTGCTCCCCCCGATATTATGGCAAGACAGGTAGCAAGCATTTTAAATGAGTCCATGGCCTCCTCTTCACATGCACCACAGGACTCTGCGATGAGTGGTATACAGTACCAGCCCAGGGCAATTCACAATCACAATACTGATAAAACTTTTGTATTTAGCAGTGATGTCAAATGTCTGCAGGGCATGAGTGATCATGATCAGGTGTGAGGTTACTACTCATCTCAACCTTTACGCTTAAGTGGGCTCTACGGCAAGTCTCCGCCAACACATTGCACAGTTGGTTGTGGCAGGTGACCACGTCCTCCTTTTTTACTTGTTGTGGCACAAGGACCAAGGGTATCACTACCTGGAATACAGAGGGTTCGAGATGAAGGCCAAGACCCTCAGAAGGAACCACAGACAGCCATGATGTAGTATGTGGGGGGAGCGACAGGTAGCAGGCAAGCCCTATCAGCAACACAAGAAGCAACAAGAAGATGATTGAAGAGGTGGTTGTCATTTTTGCTTGAATAAAGCTTTTGATTGACTGGAGAATAATTACATAGAATACTGCATGAAAGGTTTTGCACAGAATGGGATCTGCTAGCTGACTGGGTACTACTTATCATACAAGAATGCACTATATTTTAGAACCAGTACAGTTATGATGCCATTCTTAGGAATGGGTGGAGCCCAATCACAGTAAATAGATTAGATCAGCCAGGACCAGCAGCCTAGGAAACATTCAGAGGTAGAGAGGGAGCTGAGTAAGAATATTCATCGAATAGTTCATTCAATTGGAAGATATCCAATAAGACAGTTACAGGAAGTTAGTGAATGATGCATATGACAGAATGACACAAAAAGATAATGTATCTGATTCATTTCTCTTGGTATTTGATTCGTTTAGCTGGCGCGGCACCTTTTGCTATCCTATAGTGAATAGGATGATGCCAATGTTGATATATGGAGAGTTATTTGAGGTTTAATCTATTATCTCCGCACAATTCTTCCATCTGGTGTTAGCCATTACCACCATCATCCTCACGAGGTGCAGTAATGCAATATGAATAAAATTATATTGTAATATATTGCTTTTTTTCATAAATAAATAAATTTGAATTCCATGAAATGCTTCTTGAATTTTTTTGCACACAACTGGATCTGCTAGCTGACTAGATACTACACCGTATTTGGAATTATTTATTTATAAAAAACACACCTTTAAATGCATGTACATGTTTTTAGCACTTACCTGATTCACGTGTTCTATTTATGACTATAAGTGATGGTGGTCCCTCACCAACTGATGTGTTAGCAGTCACATAACAGTTATATTGAGTGAATGGGCTAAGTCCAGTGCTAAATGTAATGGCCTGAGTTATCCCACTGGCTACAGATCTTATTGTAGGCACATTTGGCCCAATCACCTGTTCAGGATATACTTGGTTAGCTGAAGTGTTGCAGTACACAGTGTATGCAGTGATGATGCCATTCTTCAATTGATTAGGTGATCCAGGAACAGCAGCCAAGGAAACACTCAGAGGTGGAGAGGGAACTGTGTGGGGAACATCAGCACTGCGATAAGGGTAATCACCTTAACCCTCAATACATAGAACCAGGGAAATCTATGTTAGCATTAATTTAGCTTTTCAAAATAACATACAAGCAATATTAAAAAAGTACTAAATAATTGAATTTTAATATAACACATCAGGACGTTTGTGAAAGTAAACGAAGTGATATAGCATTAAGTTTTGTTTCGTAAATCATTTGCAAAGATTTACCATCTTCTTTAATAGTATTGAAAATCAAATTAAGTCCATTGAAGAATGACCAATGCATGGAAATTCATATCTATATCTGTATGAAAGTGCCAGCTTTGCACTAAATGAGTCACATGTGATAGTATACCTGATTCACTTGTCTTGGTGTTGACTACTTGTGATGGTGGTCCTTCACCAACTGATGTGTTAGCTGTCACATAACAGTTATATTGGGTGAATGGGATGAGTCCAGTGTTGAATATAGCAGTCAGCGTTGTCCCATTGACTACAGATCTGATGGTTGGTATATTTGGTCCAATCACCTGTTCAGGATATGCTTGTGTAGCAGAAGTGTTGCAGTACACAGTGTATGCAGTGATGATACCATTCACAGGGATGGGTGGAGTCCAAGTAGCAGTCAATTGATTAGGTGAGCCAGGAACAGCAGCCAAGGAAACGTTCAATGGTGGCGAGGGAACTGTGTGGGAAACATCAGCACTGAAATAAGAGTCACTTTAGCCCTCAATGGAACCAAACTTTAGGGAAATCGATCGTAGCATTAATAGAGTAACTTACAGGTAGTATTCAAAAAGTCATTTAATGTGAAAAAATAATTAACTTTGAATAAGTAAGCCAGAGGACGTTTGTGAAAACCAATTCATATATTACAAAAGAAAGTAAATGACATTTAGTTTTGTTCGATCAGTAATTCTAACCATACTCCATTGAAAAATGTCGGCTTCATATCTATATCTACTACTAATGTGGCTGCATGAAAGTGCCAGCTTTGCACTAAATGAGTCACACATGATAGTGTACCTGATTCACTTGTCTTGGTGTTGACTACCTGTGATGGTGGTCCTTCACCAACTGATGTGTTAGCTGTCACATGACAGGTATATTGAGTGAATGGGATGAGTCCAGTGTTGAATATAGTAGTCAGCGTTGTCCCATTGACTACAGATCTGATGGTTGGTATATTTGGTTCCATCACCTGTTCAGGATATACTTGGTTAGCAGAAGTGTTGCAGTATACAGTGTATGCAGTGATGATGCCATTCTTAGGAATGGGTGGAGTCCAGAAAGCAGTCAATTGATTAGGTGAGCCAGGAACAGCAGCCAAGGAAACACTCAGAGGTGGTGAGGGAACTGTGTGGGAAACATCAACACTGAAATATGAGTAATCACCTTAGCCCTCATTAGAACCAAACTTAAAAGAAATCAATCCTAGCAATAATAGAATAACTTACAGGTAGCATTGACAAACTCATTTGAGGTTAGCTTTGAATAAGTAAGACAGAGGATGTTTGTGAAAACTAATTAATATATTATAAAAGAAAGTATGTGGCATTTAGTTTTGTTCGATCAGTAAATCTAATCATAGTCCATTGAAAAATGTCTGCTTCATATCTATATCTACTACTGATGTGGCTGCATGAAAGCGCCAGCTTTGCACTAAATGAGTCACACATGATAGTATACCTGATTCACTTGTCTTGGTGCTGATTACTTTCGATGGTGGTCCTTCACCAACTGATGTGTTAGCTGTCACATAACAGTTATATTGAGTGAATGGGATGAGTCCAGTGTTGAATATAGCAGTCAGCGTTGTCCCATTGACTACAGATATGATGGTTGGTATATTTGGGCCAATCACCTGTTCAGGATATGCTTGTGTAGCAGAAGTGTTGCAGTACACAGTGTATGCAGTGATGATGCCATCCACACGGATGGGTGGAGTCCAAGTAGCAGTCAATTGATTAGGTGAGCCAGGAACAGCAGCCAAGGAAACATTCAGAGGCGGTGAGGGAACTGTGTAAAAAAACATCAACTTTAAGATATGTTACAGAAAGTGATAATCACACAAATTTAGGGAATTCATTGCTAGCATTGGTTTAGCTTTAACAATATCTAGGCAACATTTAAAGATACAATGGATTTTTGAGGTTGGAAAATAAATTTTACACTACAGTCACAGTATGTTTGTGAAAATAGGATTCAAATGAAAGGATTTCATAGTGCAAATTAGTCCATTGAAGAATGATTGATGCTTTAAAAATCATATTTATATCTACTACTGATGTGGCTGCATGAAAGTGTCAGCTGTGCACTAAATGCGTCACATGTGATAGTGTACCTGATTCACTTGTCTTGGTGTTGACTATTTGCGATGGTGGTCCTTCACCAACTGATGTGTTAGCTGTCACATAACAGTTATATTGAGTGAATGGGCTAAGTCCAGTGCTGAATATAACAGTCAGCGTTGTCCCATTAACTACAGATCTGATGGTTGGTATATTTGGTTCAATCACCTGTTCAGGATATACTTGGTTAGCAGAAGTGTTGCAGTACACAGTGTATGCAGTGATGATGCCATTCTTAGGAATGGGTGGAGTCCAAAAAGCAGTCAATTGATTAGGTGAGCCAGGAACAGCAGCCAAGTAAACACTCAGAGGTGGTGAGGGAACTGTGTGGGAAACATCAACACTGAAATACAGTACCGCTCACGAGAAAGGTAACAAAACTCGCGAGACGCTCGCGCGACACACGCGAGCGTCTCGCGAGGGATTGCCTTAATGTGATCGCTCGAGAGGGCTCTCGAGCTCTCGAGAGTCTAATATCGGTACTCGCGAGACAATACAACTCGAGAGTTGTGCCTCGCGGGCTAAGCAGCTTTGCTCGCGAGGGAGCAATCTCGATATGCATGCCAGTCTCATATTACCCGGCCTGTGGCTATCCTCGCTGAAAGTTTGCATAGGTATATAGGAAAGACCCGGGCTGCAAGCTGAAAACTAGGCTTTATGAGAGGCTTAAAAAGCTCAAGACTGCCACAACATGCAAAGGATCCGAAGCAAGTTAACGGCAAAACGGCCATTCAAGTGGTTTGTCCAATGAACAATACATGTAAGCTTATATTGACAAGGCGATGACATGCAACGAATGATAACTTCTAAAATGTTCAAAGATATGCTGGTCAGTTAAAAGAGTGGCCCAACCGTTTACGTATTTCGCTTTCAATGGTGAAGCCAGCAAGAAAGCATCTTTGTTGGGCGCTATCTAAACCCATGTACTGCCAAATAATAAATTGGTCAACAATGAACGGTTGAGGACGCGCAGAGATCGATTACCACAGTAGGCTGCAGTGCTTTTGTGAAGATTGGTCAGCTTAGAAAACTGAAACTACGACCTCAACATCCTCATAAAGGGTTGGTATTTAAAACGTTAGAAATACATGCATGAAATAACACACCGTATACGTGTACTTAATAAACATTATTTGCAACAAGACGTTATTTTTACGAACCCCTCATAGTAAGTAGCTAATAAAAAATCCTGTCCTTTGGTTGCTAAAGGATCTCAGTTGTAGCTCTCAAACCTAAATCCAACATACGCATGTCACGCGACGCAATACGTTATTAATAAATTGTCCGTTCGAAGTTCAAATTTATAAATTATACTCGGCTTCGAGCTAGAAACCTCCCGCTCCGTATTGCGTAAGTTGTCAAGTGAATGCGTATGCGTTGTTTGGTTTGCTAGGGTGCTCTGGTTGTGAAACAAAAGGCAATTTGTCGTGTTGGTGTGGCCTACATTGCGCAAGTGTGGAGGTTGTTATCTTCGCGTTTTGGCGAAAACGTTCCAGGTACCACGTTGCCGCCAAAACGCGAAGGTCGGGCTACGCCCAACATGCCTTTGCAAGAGAGTGTGAGAGTTTTTAGCAACTTAACCATCAAAAGAGCCCAGCAGGTGGGTTTTTTTTTTAAAAGAGCTTGATGGGTTAATCAACATAGCTGCAAAAGGAGCCCTGTGGGTGTGGTCTTTTAAGAGTGTGAAGGGTTAAGCAAAAAGTGCCCTGTGGGTGTGGTCTTTGTAAAAGTGTGAAGGGTTAATCACAAAAAGTGTCCTGTGGGTGTGGTATATGTAGGGTTAATGAACTTTTCTGCAAAAAGTGTCCTCTTTGAAGGGTTAATCAACTTAGCCGCAAAAGGTGCCCTGTAGGTGTGGCTTTGTAGAGTGAAATAATTAGCCGCAAAAGTGTCCTGTAGGTGTGGTCTTTGTAACGGTGTGAAGGGTTAATCGGCTTAGCAGCAAATACTGCCCTCTTTGAAGGGTTAAACAATTAGCCGCAAAAATTGTCCTTTGGGTGTGGTCTATGTAAGAGTTTGAAGGGTTAATCAATTTAGTGCCCTGTGGGTGTGGTATATGTAAGAGAGTGAAGGGTTAATGAACTTTTCTTCAAAAAGTGTCCTCTTTGAAGGGTTAATCAACTTAGCCGCAAAAGGTGCCCTGTGGGTGTGGCTTTGTAGAGTGTGAAGGGTTAAATAATTAGCCGCAAAAGTGTCCTGTAGGTGTGGTCTTTGTAACGGTGTGAAGGGTTAATCGGCTTAGCAGCAAATACTGCCCTCTTTGGGTGTGGTCTTTGTAACGGTGTGAAGGGTTAATCCGCTTAGCCGCAAAAAGTGCCCTGTGGGTGTGGTCTTGGTAACAGTGTGAAGGGTTAATCGGCTTAGCAGCAAATAGTGCCCCCTTTGAAGGGTTAAACAATTGGCCGCAAAAATTGTCCTGTGGGTGTGGTCTATGTAAGAGTTTGAAGGGTTAATCAATTTAGCCGCAAAAAGTGCCCTGTGGGTGTGGTATATGTAAGAGAGTGAAGGGTTAATGAACATTTCTGCAAAAAGTGAGTGATCTTTGTAGAGTGTGAAGGGTTAATCGACTTAGCAGCAAATAGTGCCCTCTTTGAAGGGTTAAACAATTGGCCGCAAAAATTGTCCTGTGGGTGTGGTCTATGTAAGAGTTTGAAGGGTTAATCAATTTAGTGCCCTGTGGGTGTGGTATATGTAAGAGAGTGAAGGGTTAATGAACTTTTCTTCAAAAAGTGTCCTCTTTGAAGGGTTAATCAACTTAGCCGCAAAAGGTGCCCTGTGGGTGTGGCTTTGTAGAGTGTGAAGGGTTAAATAATAAGCCGCAAAAGTGTCCTGTAGGTGTGGTCTTTGTAACGGTGTGAAGGGTTAATCGGCTTAGCAGCAAATACTGCCCTCTTTGGGTGTGGTCTTTGTAACGGTGTGAAGGGTTAATCCGCTTAGCCGCAAAAAGTGCCCTGTGGGTGTGGTCTTGGTAACAGTGTGAAGGGTTAATCGGCTTAGCAGCAAATAGTGCCCTCTTTGAAGGGTTAAACAATTGGCCGCAAAAATTGTCCTGTGGGTGTGGTCTATGTAAGAGTTTGAAGGGTTAATCAATTTAGCCGCAAAAAGTGCCCTGTGGGTGTGGTATATGTAAGAGAGTGAAGGGTTAATGAACATTTCTGCAAAAAGTGAGTGATCTTTGTAGAGTGTGAAGGGTTAATCGACTTAGCAGCAAATAGTGCCCTCTTTGAAGGGTTAAACAATTGGCCGCAAAAATTGTCCTGTGGGTGTGGTCTATGTAAGAGTTTGAAGGGTTAATCAATTTAGTGCCCTGTGGGTGTGGTATATGTAAGAGAGTGAAGGGTTAATGAACTTTTCTTCAAAAAGTGTCCTCTTTGAAGGGTTAATCAACTTAGCCGCAAAAGGTGCCCTGTGGGTGTGGCTTTGTAGAGTGTGAAGGGTTAAATAATAAGCCGCAAAAGTGTCCTGTAGGTGTGGTCTTTGTAACGGTGTGAAGGGTTAATCGGCTTAGCAGCAAATACTGCCCTCTTTGGGTGTGGTCTTTGTAACGGTGTGAAGGGTTAATCCGCTTAGCCGCAAAAAGTGCCCTGTGGGTGTGGTCTTGGTAACAGTGTGAAGGGTTAATCGGCTTAGCAGCAAATAGTGCCCTCTTTGAAGGGTTAAACAATTGGCCACAAAAATTGTCCTGTGGGTGTGGTCTATGTAAGAGTTTGAAGGGTTAATCAATTTAGCCGCAAAAAGTGCCCTGTGGGTGTGGTATATGTAAGAGAGTGAAGGGTTAATGAACTTTCTGCAAAAAGTGTCCTCTTTGAAGGGTTAATCAACTTAGCCGCAAAAGGTGCCCTGTGGGTGTGGCTTTGTAGAGTGTGAAGGGTTAAATAATAAGCCGCAAAAGTGTCCTGTAGGTGTGGTCTTTGTAACGGTGTGAAGGGTTAATCGGCTTAGCAGCAAATACTGCCCTCTTTGGGTGTGGTCTTTGTAACGGTGTGAAGGGTTAATCCGCTTAGCCGCAAAAAGTGCCCTGTGGGTGTGGTCTTGGTAACAGTGTGAAGGGTTAATCGGCTTAGCAGCAAATAGTGCCCTCTTTGAAGGGTTAAACAATTGGCCGCAAAAATTGTCCTGTGGGTGTGGTCTATGTAAGAGTTTGAAGGGTTAATCAATTTAGCCGCAAAAAGTGCCCTGTGGGTGTGGTATATGTAAGAGAGTGAAGGGTTAATGAACTTTCTGCAAAAAGTGTCCTCTTTGGGTTAATCAACTTAGCCGCAAAAGTGTCCTGTAGGTGTGGTCTTTGTAACAGTGTGAAGGGTTAATCGGCTTAGCAGCAAATACTGCCCTCTTTGGGTGTGGTCTTTGTAACAGTGTGAAGAGTTAATCTGCTTAGCCGCAAAAAGTGCCCTGTGGGTGTGGTCTTGGTAACAGTGTGAAGGGTTAATCGGCTTAGCAGCAAATAGTGCCCTCTTTGAAGGGTTAAACAATTGGCCGCAAAAAGTGCCCTGTGGGTGTGGTATATGTAAGAGAGTGAAGGGTTAATGAACTTTTCTGCAAAAAGTGTCCTCTTTGAAGGGTTAATCAACTTAGCCGCAAAAGGTGCCCTGTGGGTGTGGCTTTGTAGAGTGTGAAGGGTTAAATAATTAGCCGCAAAAGTGTCCTGTAGGTGTGGTCTTTGTAACGGTGTGAAGGGTTAATCGGCTTAGCAGCAAATACTGCCCTCTTTGGGTGTGGTCTTTGTAACAGTGTGAAGAGTTAATCCGCTTAGCTGCAAAAAGTGCCCTGTGGGTGTGGTCTTGGTAACAGTGTGAAGGGTTAATCGGCTTAGCAGCAAATAGTGCCCTCTTTGAAGGGTTAAACAATTGGCCGCAAAAATTGTCCTGTGGGTCATTGTATGAGTGTGAAGGGTTAATCAGCTTAGCCGCAACATGCCCTGTTGGTGTGGTCTTTGTAAGAGTGTGAAGGGTTAAGGAACATAGCTGAGACCTGTAGCAACTTAGGTCATGTAAAGGAAACCATATATGGCAATGACATGTCCGGTCAACATGTTCAGAAGCCTTATGAATTATCTCCCTATAACTCCACACATGTATTTGCAGGTTTGCTTTTTTAAAATGACTTGGTCATGTCTATTGTTTCAGTTTGAACTCACTCTGCGAGTGTGGTCGTAGGTTGAGAGTGTACTGGGTTATTGGAAATATGTTCTAAGGTACATGTAAGGAGATCTTCCACTTAGAGGTTTATTAACTTCACAGGTGGTCATTTTGTACTTATCCCTTTTATCCATCAGTCCACACACACTTATGCACACACACATGCACACACACATGCACACACACATGCACACACACACACACTTATGCACACACACACACACGCATCACACACACACACACACACTTTGAGCTGGTATCTTAACACTTGGCACACAATGTATTATTTCCCACAGTGTTAACTTTATAGTTTACAGCTATAATCTAGGGGTTGTGGCCAATGACTTAGAGAGATGACATGTAGTAAGTGGGCTTGCTAGAGATCCAGAATAAAATTTTGTTAATGGACATTGTGTTAATACCATATTCATATGTGCAGCTATGTACATATGTGGTTGTGTATTAGTTTTGCAGCTGCCCTTGTACATCTTTTATCTGATTCAAAATATGGTACAGTCTCAACAGGGAGGTATAAATGGTGTATCTGCTTTGCTAGAAGATGTAAAAGCTTACAGTAAGCTAATGTACTGACTGGCCCACTACCCTGTGTGATGATACAATGATGTGGCATACTTATTATGATGTGTTGACACCCATGCCACTTTTCTCCCTACACCCCTTTCTGCACCATACACACCACCCTTCACACCACACACACATGCACACACACCCCTTGGCACACAATGTATTATTTCCCAGTGACTGTACAGTTTACATCTATAATGTAGCCTGGGGTTTTGGCCAATGGCTTAGAGACATGAACTGTGTAAGTAGGCTTGCCAGAATAAAATTGTGTTAATGTTTTTCCAGGATGTTGCCATATTCATATGTGTGCCTATGTACACATACGTGGGTTTTTATGCAGCTGCACATGTACATGTACATTGACTTTTATCTGATAAAAAATATGGTACAGTATCATCTGCTTTGCTAGGAGATGTAAAAGCGTACAGTGTACTGACTGGCCCACTGCCCAGTGGTCCAAATTTGTATTGTATTATGGCTAGACAGTGGTATGCAGTTTAAACGTACATGTACTAAGGGATGTGTAAAATCTCCCAGTCTCAAGGGGGGGGGGGGGGGGGGGGGGGGGTGCTCTCACTGGCCCTGTACATGTAGGTGGGGGTGATTGATGATACAATGATGTGGCATACTTATTATGATGTGTTGACACCCATGCCACTTTTATCCCTACCACCCCTTTCTGCACCATTGTTGACCATACACACCACCCTTTCTTGCCTTCACACACCACACACACATACACACACACACACACACACACACAAGGGAAGGGTTTCCTATTGTACCTGTGTGTTTTAGCTGTACCTTTATCAGATGTAAGATGCAGAGTTCTACATACATGTATATAGGTTAAATAAATAGGCCTGCTGGCACATTAAGTGTGCTAAACATGAGTACCATGCCAACAACTGGATACGTGTGTGTCCTCCATAATTACGTCTCTTCGTCCATCTAATGTGGTCATGCAGAACCTTGACTATTATGATATGCCTGCAAAGTGTAGTGGAAGCTGGGATAATGGAGTGGCACTTATGCCACTGAAAACCTGTCCATTACATGTATTGAGAATGTACATGTTGTATTATCCTCTCTCTCCTCCCCTCCCATTCAACAGATTCCAACATTTGAGAAATCCTATGCAGCTGTCATTAGAAGCAATATTGATGAGTGTTTGCATTGTGAAACTATCCTGATAATAGTAGTTGGATTCTTATGCCTTCCTGTGATGTACTTGTACTGAATCGCTATTAACACTCTTATTTATACAGTCAGTACGTTGTATTTGTATATATTAAAATCATGAAGCACACTAAGATGTTATATGCACATCATTAGCTACAACAACTTTATGGGGAGGGGCATATGCCAACTATTGATAAAAACCACATCACTTTTATTTTTAAAAAATTCTTATGGAGGTAAATGGTAACTTTAAGGGGCCCGGGAGAGGCATATCCTGTACCACTTTAAAATGTATTTTATATAAAACCATGCATGGACAGTGAATGTCTCAATCTGGGACACACGTTGAACAGTATCTGCGTTTGAGCACAATGGCAATGTAGCTATGCAGCACCTCTCCCTACCACTCTACTTACTCCATAGTGATACCATCACATGAACACCTCATCGTAGATGAGGGGTGGGTAGCTAGGGAGTGGTGTGATGGTAGGTATGATGTGAGGTGGAGAGGGTGAAAATGGAACGTGGTGTGGTATATGATGGTATTGATGTAAGGGAAAGATGACATCCTAGTAGGGGTGTGATAATAAGGAGGGTTAAGTTGTGTGAAAGGTGTGCCTCGGGGTGTGGGTGAGATGATGTGGAGGTGTGATGGTAGGTTATGATGTGGTATGTAGTAGGGAGGAGTAAATGCCAAATGACTTTTACTATTATCTGACTCCAGTGAAGTGCTTCCCCTACTTGGGGACATGGCTTAGATGGCTACAACAGTGCCTATATGTATGGGTCATGGGGGGGGGGGGGGGGGGGGGGGGGGGCAATGCTTATTAAAGCAGGTATCCTATGCATGCATGGATGTCTTTGTGCAACATGCGGAGTTGTTTGATGCACCTGCATGACAATCAGTTACTGCAGCATGTATTGCATGATATCTGTACATATACAATGCAGGCCAAGGGTGGCCCCAAGGCACAGAAATGCGGTTTATTGGTCTATATACATATATATAGTACTGATATGGTACCATCAAATTAAAAGGTATGAACCTAACCTTTTAAAAAAATCTACTTACGTTTCTTAAATAACAACGAATTAATATGCAATTGTTATATTATATTAAATTATATTATACTCTACAGAAAGTGTTTCTCTTGTCATCTATTCCGGATCTGTATATGTGGCACTTGGGGAAGGGAAATCGAAACTTTTAATAGTTGGCATGACCTCCCTACTCACCCCGACGTACCATTGCCTCCTCTCGTAAGCTTCATTCTGAAGACACTCACTAGTACTCAATTACGGTAAATGAATCAGTTGCAAGCATATTTACCTATGGATAATACACATTGTACAAGTCATATGTTAAATGCAACAATATAATTACTCGATCGTAGTTTCCATACATGCATGTAGTCTAATGGCAAATGTTATAATTACGCTCCATAGTACTTTGAGCTTTGGGTATATGCTCGCTTATCGGCATCGGTGTTATGATGCCCCGCCTCCTTAATAAGTAAAATCACAACACCGTACCAAGGCATGAAGGACAAACCAAATACTGCTCAGCTGTGCATGCATGTGTATTCTGTGCAATCTCGTTTCAGTTGTCGTGTGCGGATTTTACTTTAGTACATACATGCAGAGATAATCTCTGACGGATGGGATCAGGAATACATCAGGGGGCCGGGCCGCTCCACGGACTAAAAGAATCTCTAGATCTGGTAGACCTGGTATACCGTGTTATTGCTGTACGCGTCTGCCTTATCGTATTAAAACGCCGACTACATGTAGTAATGAGCCTGTGCCTCCCCCCCCCCCCCCCCCCCCCCCCCCCCCCCAACCCCTTCCTCCCACGCATTGGGGCCAATGTCGGGATTTGACACCGCAAATTGGATTGTGGTTCTTTCGTTCGTCTAGAGGCGGATCGGAGATCGCCGGGGGAATTTGTCTGGTTATTAATCCCCAACACTGGCCCTATAAATTCTTATTGTGGACAGTAGGCCTCCCACCTCCGTAATGATATCGTAATGCCTTAGCAACGAGCCTTGACAACCACTGACGTGACTTGACCTGTGAAGCGTAAGGACCTGGCCTGACAAGTTCCATCGCCATTTTACAAGCCATGTAATGCAAAGGTACTATTGTTCTATTTATAGCCCCAATCGCATGGCATAAGGTTGTGTCTCCGTTGTGAACTCTAGGGTCGAAAGCGGCTACTAGTACCATGGAAAGGACCGTTTAACTTCATAAGACGAGACAATTTTTGTCAGCAAACTGAAAGCAGGACACTAACGAAGACAGAAGGTACTTACATACTGTCGAGTAAATGTTTTGCCATATTGATTGGGCAGTATGCTAGACGCGCTAGAAGTGGTGTGCGAAAGTATTGAAATCGTAGCGGTACAATTACTAGGCCTAGTACATTTTTTGTTCGCTTGGCCGGGGGAGGAATAGCTACACGTACCACATTCTGAGGTGCTGAAAGTCACTGAGGTATGGTTAGGGGGTGGAGAGGAAAGGCCAAATTAAGGGCTGGGTTATAGGGTATAGAGATTGTATTACATTTTCAGCTAGGACTGGTGTCAGCCAACCTACTCAGAACAAGCCCCTCACCCTTTGTTGGTGAAGTACTGCGCTCTGCATGTGTGTGGTAAGCTTTTACATCCTGTTTGCAGGCTATGCAGTGGACCATAACGTCCTTCAGCAGTCAGCTGAGGTGCTGGCTTAAGTTCTGCTGGCTTCAACTGTGTGCAGCAGCATGAACACTTCACCTCTACACATGTGGACACTTCACCTGTACAGATGTGGACACACTTCACTTCTACACACGTGGAAACTTCACCTCTACACACGTGGACACACTTCACCTCTACACACGTGGACACACTTCACTTCTACACACGTGGACACTTCACCTCTACACACGTGGACACACCCCTTCTACACACGTGAAAACTTCACCTCTACACACGTGGACACACTTCACTTCTACACACGTGGAAACTTCACCTCTACACACATGGACACACTTCCCTTCTACACACGTGGACACACTTCATCTCTACACACGTGGACACTTCACTTCTACACACGTGGACACTTCATCTCTACACACGTGGACACACCACTTCTACACACGTGGACACACTTCTCTTCTACACACGTGGACACTTCACCTCTACACACATGGACACACTTCTCTTCTACACATGGACACACTTCACCTCTACACACGTGGACGCTTCACCTCTACACACGTGGACACACTTCACTTCTACACACGTGGACACACTTCACCTCTACACACATGGACACTTCACCTCTACACACGTGGACACACTTCCCTTCTACGCACGTGGACACACTTCACCTCTACACACGTGGACACTTCACTTCTACACACGTGGACACTTCACCTCTACACACGTGGACACACTTCACTTCTACACATGTGAACACACTTCACCTCTACACACGTCCACATTAACATAGTAAACCATTTCACTGTGCAAGTGGTTCATAGAGGTGCCCTACATGGGAGCTCTAGAGGAGATTGGGCAATGCAGCTGCTCCAAGTTATCAATTGAAATACCAGCTGGTGTGTACCTGTGGTTGTGCAATGGACCCTTTGCATGAAAGACCAGAAGTACGATAAATGTCACAGTCTGGAGTAAAAACCACAGCAGTTGCCTAGAGACATCGTGTCACGTTCGCGGACGTTTGCGTAATAAAATGGCAACGCTCGGAGTGATTCCTTCCCGCTCGGACAGTGATCCTTCGGCCGATCCAGTTCCTGAACAAACTATGCTGCCAACAGTAAGTTTGACCGAGTCTGACATATTCGGAGCCTTTTTAAAGCCATCCATTTTAAAAGGCTCTGGGTATGTCAGACTCTGTCGAGCTTACTGTTGGCAGCATAGTTTGACCCTGAACTGGATCGGCCGAAGGATCACTGTCCGAGCGGGAAGGAAAAACTCCGAGCGTTGCCATTTTATTACGCAAAGGTCCGCGAACATGTAACAATGTTTCTAGGCAACTGGTCCGATCTTTCATGCAAAGGGTCATTCCTTTTAATCAGGTGATAATTGTAGCATTACAGCTACATGTATGTGTAGCAATTGTACATTTGGAGCCGCCTCTTGAATGTGGATCTGATTTTTAATTTACTTTCCTCTTTAGAAGGCAGATCTATAGGTATGCATGCATGTACATTTCTACAATACCTTGAATCCCTCTTCTGCATGTGCTGTCCACTGAAAGATAATAGTGGGCCTCTTGTATACAAGAAGATGATCTTGAGTTTGTTTGATGAAGGGTGGGGTGCATGGTACATTGTTACGTATGTACATGTAGTACTGAATACAGAAAAGAGCTGTGCTGCAAATTCAGAGCATGGGTAAAATACCCTTTTCATTTACCCTGTTTGGCTTTTATGAATACGTACGTATAGGCCTCTTCTCTGTGGTGATGCATACTGACCTTAATATAGGAAACGTAATAAACCGATTGCGTATGTGGACTATTAGTAACTACATGCATAGGGTTAGCGAGGGAAGTATTTTCTCGTATGTTGGACTTAAAAAAACGAGCACGATATTGCTCGCTAAAGATACAGCATTTATAATGAGGCTTGCACGTATATTTCCTTGCGATTTACGGCAGGTACACATCTATAATTGTTAAACCTAATGCCTACCGGTAGTCGCAAACAGCCGTGCCCTGAGGCATATAATGGTCAAATCCCATCGACATTGGCTCCAAGGGGAGCGATCGGAGGGGGTGTATCGCACCCAGACCCAAACTCGCATCTGCGCAGCTGCGGTGTGGGGTATGTAGCCACACCCTCGCGTAAGGATTGGAATTAAAAAATATGTAGATCCATAACAATACGCGAGTATGTACTCGCGAGGCAACTATAACTTCCTGCGAGTAGTAAATGCTCGCGAGTGTGCGAGTGCGAGTGACCCATTTACTGTTGCGAGTACTTTCGAGGGCACGCGAGTGTTCTCTCGCGAGGAGTGCATTTTGGCATGCGAGCGTCTCGCGTGTGTCGCGCGAGCGTCTCGCGAGGTTTGTTACCTTTCTCGTGAGCGGTACTGTAATAGCCAATGGGAGAATTGAAAAGAAGGAGATCTTATACTTTTAAGCCATAGAGGACTTGCCACAAATGATATGAAACCAATACATTTATTATTTTTTAACAGTGCTTTTTGGGTTAGGGTTAGCTTCAGATTGTGTTGAATGTCACAAGTCAAGTTTAGGTAGATCAATATATGCACGAGAGTACGTGCATATGTGTTGTGTACCTTGCAGAGTAAAGTTGATTGATAGCACAAAGCACATGACAAGTGCAACTCTTTCTAATAATATTGCACAATACAAATTATCACCTGTACAACCCCATGTATCACTACTCTATGTGTACTGTATGTAGATAGCTGTAATATCACAAATATATTAATATTATGATTAGTCACTTTTGTTGCACTGTATTTAGCTTGATCAGCCTATGGGAATAAAAGCACAATTACACATAAGTAACAATGGAACATACAGAGTACCTGTCCTATTCAGATGAATCTGTGACATTATACCCATCTCTTGAAGTAAACATGATCAGATTAAATGTTTACTAAGCTGCTACATACTTCCCTTTACCTCCTACATCTCCTGGCTATCAGAGCTGTTACCACAATGGCAATCACCAGCAGTATCAGAAGCAGTACAATCATAATGGCCAGTGTCGCTGAAACAACGATGATGGTGACACTTGATGAATCAGCAGATGTAGGAGTAGCTGGATGCGGGCATAATATAATAAGCATTACAGCTAGTGCAGCAGACTACATCCTATGGCTTATGCAGGCTATATTCACACAGCAAAGTCATGAAATATATTTCCAATTCTGAGCTGTCTAAACTGTCAAAAAAGGTGGCCATCCAGCTATGCTGACCTCTAAACGAGGTTAAATCAACCATTTACAGTCACCTTAGCCTAATTCTCATGAGGCAGAATGCCAGGGCAATATTTATATGTGTATAGTTGGCCAGATGTCTCCCACCAACCACATCTTTTGATTTTTAGTTGTAGTGTTTTAATAAGTATTTGTGAGTATATAATACTATTTATGAATGTATGTAATGCTAGCAAAATGAATATGCAATATCATTAAAGAAATGGACCGATATGAAATTGAATGAGCTGCCTTATGACTGGCATTTTAATGAAACATAAAATTAACCTGTTGAGGTCATATGGTTACAGTTGACTTCAGTTTTAAGTAACAATAAAAAACTACAAAAAATTTGGACTAATGCTAGACTCTACAGCTATAGGGAATTCCTGAGGCTGTAACTGGTTTTAATGAGCAAAAAATGCTGCCCCATTACTGAAACCAGATCATCAGGATTGCAAGTGGCAGTCTCTCGTGTCAAAAAAAACAGATTCTCAGTTGTGTTTCACAGAAATTGGTTGTTAGGCTGGCACAACAAAATGTGTCTATCAGTGACAAATATATTCAAAGGAGTTTGTAATAAGTAAAATAATTTGCACATACAGGTACTGTTAACAAAGACCATATGATATAATATTACCCATCTGCTGGAAGAGCAGATCAGATTAATGGCAGAGTCTAACAGTCAACATGAGAATAGAGCAAAGAAAAATTCTGTTTCGTATCAAGCAAAGCCTCTTGTACAAAATTCATTTATACAACTACTTAGCCACTCTCTGGCAGCAATGCTGCTGATCCTAAATAGAACTTATAATTTTAAGAGATATATAAAAATTATGTAGTACAAGGGCCATGTACCTGTTGGGTGGCTTGATGTTATGTATACACAATGTGAGATGAATTCAAATTTTGCAACTGTCCTAAGATACTAATCTCTGCCACAATGGTAACTTCATAGAACGCATTTAAATTGAGGTTGACAATGTCCACCTGTGTTGCCCCACCAGGTATGTGCTGGCTCATCGATCCATCCTGCTGGATGTACACTGTATAGCCTATCAGGGTGCCATCTGATGGGAGTGAAAGGGGCATCCACGAAACATGGACAGCAGTTCGGTTTAGTGCAACAGCACTGATACCAGTGATATTTGCTGAGGGATCAAACAACAGTATGCTTCCAGCACAGGCAGAATGGCAAAGCACTCACGAATCGATGCTGTTCTGGCCACCAAGAAAACTGGGTAGCCACACCCTTTTTATGGTGCAAGCAGCAACACTGAAATTGTAATTAGTGTTTGCAACTAGTTGCGATGCTGTAACCATATTTTGTGAAGTTGTGGAGGTGAAGGGGATTGATGAGATGTAATACTGCAAGATTACTCCATTGTAATCTATAGGTTTCTGCCATATCAATGTAATGGTAGTGAAAGTGCTGCACAGAAGTTTTAATCCAACAACAGGGCCTGGAGCTATATCTTTAAAGGATAAAAAAGAGTACAGTATTATACTATGCTACAGATGTGCTAATAATACACATGCAATCTAGTGCATTGCATGAAGCGAATTGAATTATTCAGCCACTATTATCGAGTATAGCTGAGATTTGTACTAAGACATGTGACAATTTATATATACTTGTATGTATCGCATTAATTTATTATTTGTGCAATGAATGGGTTATGAATACATGCATCATTATCCTATGTTTAAATGTCATACAAGTATCAAGTAAATTTTGCAACACTATAAGCAAGCTTACTTGATCCATCAGATCTGTTTGTGACTATCTTCGATGCAGTCCCTTCACCAGCAGATGTATTTGCTGTCACAAAGCAGTTGTAATATGTGAATGAGGTGAGCCCAGTGAAAACAGCATGAAGTGTCATCCCATTCACTACAGATTTGATAGTTGGTGGATTTGGTCCAATCGCCTGTTCAGGATGTACTTGGATAGCAGAAGTATTACAATACAAGTGTATGCAGTGATGATGCCATTCTTTGGGATGGGTGGAGTCCAAATAGCCAAGAGTTGATTGGCTGACCCAGGAATGAGAGCCAGTGAAACACTTAGTGGTGGAGATGGCACTGCATAGAAAACATCATGGTTTAAGCAGGGAAAATAACTCCAGACTAATTACAGGTGTAGGTTGTCTCAAGAAAAACTTTTTATGAATTAAATGCACAATTACATGTATATGGGTTTTTAATTAACACTGCAATTTTTGATTGGGTCAATTAAAGATTGCTATTGCCATCCAATGGGGTCATGCTGCTTCTGAACTGCATGTATGAAGTTAGATAGATAGTGATGCTCATACATGTGTATGGACAGTTATTTGTGTTTTGATCTACTATTTCCATATGATCCTTCAATCTGGTGTTACCCAGTGCCAAAATCATCATTACCAGATGCATGCAATCAATTATTATATTTAAATAATATTGTTATATACATAACTGTCAGATAAACTTTAACAAGGGATCCATTCAGAGGTGGAGTTGGAACTGTGTGGGGAACATCAGCACTGCAATAAGGGTTATCACCTTAGCACTCATTATATAGAACCAGGGAAAGCATTAATTTAGCTTCTAAAAATAACTTACAAGTAATATTAAAAAATTAAATTTTAATATAACACATTAGGACGTTTGTGAAAGTAAAGTAAGTGATATAGCATTAAGTATGCATGCAATCAATTTAAATTTTTAAAAAACAGTTTTGTTTCCTACATAATTTGCACAGATTTACCATTTATTAAGTCCATTGAAGAATGAACGATGCAGGGAAATTCATATTTATATCTAGCTCTATGAAAGTGTCAGCTTTGCGCTAAATGAGCCACACAAGATAGTGTACCTGATTCACTTGTCTTGGTTTTGACTACTTGCGATGGTCGTCCTTCCCCAACTGATGTGTTAGCTGTCACATAACAGTTATATTGAGTGAATGGGTTGAGTCCAGTGTTGAATATAGTAGTCAGCATTTTCCCATTGACTACAGATCTGATGGTTGGTATATTTGGCCCAATCACCTGTTCAGGATATGCTTGTGTAGCAGAAGTGTTGCAGTACACAGTGTATGCAGTAATGATGCCATTCTTTGGAATGGGTGGAGTCCAATTAGCAGTCAATTGATTAGGTGAGCCAGGAACAGCAGCCAAGGAAACACTTAGTGGTGGAGATGGAACTGTGTAAAAAAACATCAACTCTAATACATGTTAAATAGAGCGATAATCAACTTTAGCCCTCAATAGAACCACAAATTTAGGGAAATCAATGCTATACATTACAATATTCATTGAAGGGTTCATTCAATTAGAAAATAATTCTAGAACTCCTAATAAGACAGTTACTGGAATATGATTCAAATTAAAGAGTTCCATAGTACATAAAGAAAAATTAATGCGTGGAATTCCATATCTTTGTGAACTACCAATGTGGCTCCATGGAAGTGCAAATCAGTCACATAGATAATGCACCTGATTCATTTGTCTTTGTGTTAACTGCTTGTAATGAAAACCAACTGATGTGTAAACTGTTACATAGCAATTATACATGTATTTGCAGTTGGTGTTAATGAGGTAGACAAGGAAGCGATGTAAGCTGCTTGTGCATGGGTGGTCAGGGAGCGCAATCCTAGCCCCTATGTATGTGAGCTAAATGGTACTAAAACTGGTATAGGTTTGTTGAGCAGTGTTTTTTTGCTGCATTGGAGATGATATGATAGAATCCAACAAGGTAGCTTCAAAATTGTGTTGAATACCACAAGTCAGGTTTTGATAGATGAATATGTACATGAGAGTATGTGCATGTATGTTGTGTGAAAAGAGCTAATACCCTCCCACCTTGCTGTTATGGAGCTTTGCAGAGTAAAGAAAATTGATACTGCAAGACACATGCAGAGTTAGTATATAGATACTATCTCTGACACATGACAGGTACATGTCGCATAATACAAATCACCACCTATACTATCACTAAGGTTGTGTCAAAATACATGTAGACATTACTTGGATTAATCAGTTTCCTGTTGTATTAGTCTATGTGATAAAGGCACAAATACACATAAGTAAAAACACACATACATTTCATGTAGATTATACCTGTCCTCTTCTGATGAATCTGCGGCACTGTACCCACCCCTTCAAGTGAAGACAAATTGATTAAATGTTATTGAGCTGCTACATTCATCACTTTACCTCCTATATTCCCTGGCTAGCAGAACTGATGTCACAATGGAAATCACCAGCAGTATGAGGAGCAGTACAGTAATAGCAGTTATCAGAGTAGCTAAAACAGGTTCGGTAGTGACACTTGATGTATCAGCAGATGTAATAGCAGCTGGATGCAGGCATAATATAATAAGCATTACAGCTAGTGCAGCAGACCTACATTCTATGGCTTATTCAGGCTACATTCACACAGCTAAATCCCGCAATACTGGAAATGGATAAGAAATTGAATGTGTTGCCTTATGACTAGCATTTTGATGAAAAGTGTACATGTAACTACCAACCAGCTGCATGGTTGCATGGCTTTAGTAAAGATAATTATTAGTAGTTTGTATGTGATGTTCACTGATGGACATGAGAAATGATTTCAATTAACTATACTTTAACTTAAAAAATTCAAAGAAATTGAATTGATGTAGAGGCCGGGAATTCCTGAGGATTTAACTACCTCTAGTGAGCAAGAAAGTGTAGCCTGAGCATATTATTGAAGCCAGATCTCAAGTAACTGGATCTATCATTGACAAAGAGCACATGCTAAATAGCGTATGCAAAGGTGTTATTCTTTTTTTTTCACTTTTAATAATCATTTTGCATACAGATGTACATACTAAAAATGCTCCCAAAGATATAAAATAACCCATCAACTGGATGAGTAAATCAGATCAAAGGCAGAATCAAGCAGGCAACATGCATGGGCTATGACGAAATAATTGCAGAACAGAGCAAAGGGGAAAAAATCAGATTTGCATCAATTCAAAACAAGAGTTAATGCTATTTGGCTGATCATGCCTTGAGTCACTCATTGCTGGAAGGCATGATCAGCACTGAGACAAGCCTCTTGTACAAAATTCATTTATACAACTGCTTAGCCACTCTCTGGCAGCACTGCTGCTGACCCTAAATAGAACTTATTTATTTAAGATTTTGTACACAGAATGTAGTACAAGGGCTGCATACCTGTTGGGTGGATTGGTGTTATGTACATAATATGTGATTAATTCACATTTTATGACTGTCCTAAGATGGCAATCTCTGCTACAATGGTTAAATCGAGATTGACAATGTCCACCTGTATTGCCCCACCAGGTATGTGCTGGCTCTTTAGTCCATCCTGCTGGATGTACACTGTATAGCCTACCAGGGTGCCATTCGAAGGGAGTGAAATTAGCATCCACAAAACTTGGACAGCTGTTTGGTTTATTGCAATAATACTGGCACCAGTGATATTTGCTGAGGGATAAAACAACAGTAAGTTGCCAGCAAAATTGAAATGACAAAGCACTCACGAATTGATGCTGTACTGGCCACCAAGAAAACTGGGTAGCCACACCCCTCTATGGTGCATGAAATTGTAATTAGTGTTTGCAACTAGTTGTGATGCTGCAACTATATTTTCTGTGATTGTGAAAGTGAAGGGGATTGATGAGATGTAATACTGCAAGATTCCTCCATTTGTAAACTATAGGTTTCTGCCATATCAATGTAATGGTAGTGAAAGTGCTGCACAGAAGTTTTAGTCCCACAACAGGGCCTGGAGCTACACAGAGGAAGGAAGAACAGCTGTAATGGACAATTATATGTGTACCATGTACAGCTATGCTGTGCACAAAATGTCTTGGCACCTGCAAGTGTCTATTCTGCTAACTTCAAACTTATGATAATAGAACTATAATGATTAGTTACTCAGTAATATTTGCTTAACTAAGCCTCTCAAAGTAAGGTAAAATAAATATCCCATTCAAGAGGAGTGTAGTAGAAGGTGCACAACAAATTACTTCTTTTATTTGATAATGGTACACCTGCCACAACAAAAACATTGTAGCATATACTCCAGTACATGTATAGACATGTCATGTTTAGATTCATACTTAACCTTCAGAATACGTCTTTTTTCTGTTGTATAATACGGCACAATACATGTATTATGATACACTAAAGCTATGCTAATGACGCAATTACAATCTTATTTGCAAACTGCATGTTGTGCATTGCATGTAATGAAGTGATTTTAATCATTATCACCTAATATAGCTGACATTTGGATTAAGACATGTAAGGTAGCCATACTCATACATATATGTATATAATTATATAATAATCATTATTATTATATATATAATTATAATATAATAATCATATAATTATAGTATTATTCTTATTTTTTACTTTTATACTTTCATAATAGATATTCACAATACATAAATACACCCTATTATTACTACTGGTCTGGTACAAAACATCTGGAGAGGATGGCTACAGCGTTGGCTCTAACTAAAAAAATATAATTATATATATCATAATAATATATATAAATATACAAGAGAATATTCGTGAATATGCCTATACTTGTATATTTAGTTTTGTAATACACCAGTACATCAACTGTTAGTAAATTATGTATTTGGTATTTGGATGATGGAGTCCTATCAGGACCAAGGGCAGCACTATGAAGGGGCAATGGACATTATACAGGGAGACAGTACCTTAAATGGCCTACAGATCAACTTCAAGAAGTGCCAGTTACTTAGCAAGCATAGCAAGCAGGATCTCTCAATGTTCCATCTTGAGATCCTGTGTTGCTCAACACCGAACTTTGAGATTCTTGGTGCTACCATTGGCAGCCCTGATCTCTGCACTACCTTCATTGAAAAGAAGCGGAATGAAGCCAACCAATTACAATCCCTTCTGCCTAAGCTATGTGACCATCAGTCTGCGATTGCTCTTCTCAGGGTATGTGCTTCATTCTGCTGGCTTGCACATCAAGCTTGTTCCATCTCACCCACTGCTGCTTCATTGGAAGCATTTGCCAGGTTCGGTGAAGATGTGCTTCACTGCTTAGAGTGCTCACTGGATTTTGAGCTACTCCCACAGGCTTACAATCAAGCCCAACTTGGCCTCACATACGGAGGGGCTAGGATTGCGCTCCCTGACCACCCATGCACAAGCAGCTTACATCGCTTCCTTGTCTACCTCATTAGCACCAATCCATCCATCAAATCTAACTATGCAGCACCTTTGTGATGCCGTCACAGCATTCAATGGGAAGGTAGCATGTTGTGAGCAGCTCTCTTTTAAACGTGTACAAAACACTTCCCATCATCAGCACAAGCTATCCTCAGCCATCGAGAAAGCTGGCTTCCTTTATTTGCTTGATGGAGCATCAACAGTAGACAAGGCCAGACTACTAGCCATCTCCGCTCCCCAAGCGCATGCATGGCTGAGGGCATAACCTACTCCAAAATTGGGATTAGACCTTCTGCCCAGTGAAGTCCAAGCCTTAGTGAAATAGCAGCTTGAGTTTCCACTTTTCACAGATGCAGATGCCTGCCCACACTGCTCCAAAACCATGGACATTCATGGGCACCATGCCCTGATATGTCATTCAGTGGTGATGTAGTCACAAGGTACAACCACCTTCGTGACAGCTTCTCAGATTTCTGTTGTAGGCCTTGTCTTCCTCCTAAACTTGAAAGAGGTTGTGGTCTCAGCTCAACAAAGGACAGATCACGTCCGGCTGATGTGTTGGTGCCTAACTGGTCACTTTTTAAGTTCAGCAGCATTTGATCTGAAGGTTATCAATCCGCTCAACTCAAACTTTATATTGGGAGTGAATATAACCTGAGCTGGGAGAGTAGGACAAACATGCCAAAAAATGACACTCCCAGAGATTGGGAATGTGTCCCATTGGTCATGGAGGTATTTGGGGATTGGGGAAATGAGGCACAAGAAGCTCTCTCAAGGGTTGCCAAGAAACTAGCCACTAGGACAAGTCATTTCTGGCCTGAGGTGTTCACCTCGATATATTGGCTGCCACCTGGGCATTATTATGCTGATGTGCCAGAATGCCAGGGTTATGCTAGAAAGAACCACGAGTGAAGTAGATAATAGTTTAGTGTAGCTGAGTATTTAGTTTTCTGTAATGTGTATAACTGCATTGTAGAAATAACATGTATTGTATACACACATGTACATGCATCACTATCCTATGTGTACATATATCCAGCCCATTTTGCAACATTACAAGCAAGCTCACTTGATTCATCAGTTCTGATCATGACTATCTTCGATGTAATCCCTTCACCAGCTGTCACAAAAGCAGTCATAATACGTGAATGAAGTGAAAACAGCACGAAGTGTTGCCCCATTAACTACAGATCTGATAGTTGGTGGATTTGGCCCAATCACCTGTTCAGGGATGGGTGGAGTCCAAACAGCCAAGAGTTGATTAGCGGACCCAGAAATTGAAGTTAGTGTAACACTTAGTGGTGGAGATGGGACTGCATACAAATACGATATGAATGAATATACATTAACACAATAACTATTGTTTCTAAAGTTTAATCTCGCTGACTTGTCATTGTAATGATGTGCACACAAAATGCTCAAAACTGAACCGCTGTTCAGGTTCAATTATCTGTTACTTCCACATGATTTTAAAACACGCGACACTATGTCCTGAGTGTTAGTAATTAAAAGAGAACTTAAGGATGAATTAATTGTTTGTCTCTGGCCACAAAATTACAGACACACTCACTTGATTCATCAGTCCAGCCTGCTGCTATCAGAGATCCAGCACCTTCACCATAGGAGTTGGCAGCAGTCACATGACATTGATATAGTGTGTATGGGATGAGGCCAGTTAGTATTGTACTCGGTGTTGTCCTGTTGACTACAGATCTGATGGTTGGTATATTTGGTCCAATCACCTGTTCAGGATATGCTTGTGTAGCAGATGTATTACAGTACACAGTGTATGCAGTGATATTTCCATATTTCACAACAGAAGGTGCAGACCACATGGCAGAGAGTTGATATGGTGAGTGAGGGACAGGAGATAGTGCAAAGTTCACAGGAAAGTAGGCAATTTTTCATGAGATTAGAACCATGCCACAGAATTATATTATTAGTAAAGAATTTGAATCATCAGTGTTTGATCGAGCCCTACCTGCTGAGGTTATTATTGTATCCTGTACGGAAAAAATCCACTGACCGGGTACCAATAAATTGCTTGTACTGGTGATGTTAATTATAGTAGATGTTCCTGATCCTGGAACATGTTCATAGTTCTTACTGTCTCCAGCATTAAACCCAACCTGTGCTGGTATTCCCCCAAGACCACCAACCCCTCCTGAACCATCACCAGTTGTCCAGTGTATCAAGCCATCAGCATACTGGAATATTGCAAATGACTGAACATTGTCTGTTATCAAGATGCACTGAAAGGTGTTAGTCTAGAAACACAAAGGACAAATGCATTATAATGTGTGATCATGGGGCATTCCATACCAAAATCTGCTTCTATCAGTCTCCTACCCTCCAGGTACCAACTAAATGGTTCACACCTATCCCACCATGCACATCCATATCCATCAAATATCAGCAGGTACATTTCAATGCAAGCTTTGCCCTTATTGCTTGTCCTCCCCAAGTATTGAAACTGGGATTTTCCAAACTAAAATGACATTATATGTATTTTTTTCTTATTTAAGTGCATGGATAGGAAGTAATTAGGTAAAACCATACTCTCCTCATAACCATAAGTTAAAGGGACGCAGTTGTACAATGTCCCTTCCCTGTTCTATGCATGGGGTCTGAGGCAAACCCATAGCCACTTGGGATTATTTATCTCTTAACACATGGCATGCATGGTTCAAATAGGAGTCATAATGCAGGTGAGTACTGATCTATACTAGATCTAGATGCTATGAATATCCCTGCATATGCTAGATACTTACCTTGTCTGTCTCAGCACGGGTATTATAGTAGCACATGTGGCAATAAATAACCACAAAGGAGTAAAGTTTGGTCCAGCTATGATGGATGGGATGTCATTCACTGCTTTTGCCAGAAGGGCAGAATCATTTGTAGCTCTGTACCACACTTTGCCTGTGCCTCTTGTGTCAACATCAGCAAGAAATGGAGCTATCATAGGATTGCCTTGTATGGGAAATGCTGTTGAAGTGTAGCCACTATAAGCTGCATTAAAAGTCAAGTCACCATTATTGTTCACCTGTATATTAAGCATATAACTGTAAGCTTATGAAGCAATACAGCATAGAGGAATAAAGACAATGAACATTTACATCTGAACATGCATTTAAATGCAAACCACCAAACACTGTTACCCATGATGATTTCATAATGCAAAATCTGATGTGCATTGTAACTTTGTATAGACAATGCATATCTATATCCTTTAATTAATGATACGTCAACCCACAACAATATGATGGTCAAGGCAAGACACTAGTGTATACATATCTAACTTATACAAAATTCTTATTGTGAGGAAGGCTTAATAGATTTGCATCCCTTTCATGCACTAACATACAAAAATATTTTTGCTTGAAGTTCCAAAAAACACAAATGGTATTGGTAGTGTTATTGGACTGGATGATCCATCATCAATATAAGGCAACAAAGAATCGCCAACTGCTGATCCATATGGGTAGAATGAACTCAGTGGGATTGCAGTTCCAAATGGAGTGCACAGCATCAATAATAAACTAACTACTGTCCGCATAATGCCTGACATTTGAAAAGTGGGAGTAGATTAGAGTAGTCAACAATCGGTTATTGCCTAAATACCAATGTATGACCTATTACATAACACATGTGGACTTTTACGGTAGTTTTAATTCCAAGTTGCAATATGCATAATAGAAATGACCTCTGCTGTGGAAACACAGGTGTTAAAGTGGTCCAAATACTGGAGTAGATGGTTACTCTTATTGGTTGCAAAGCATCAAAAAGGAAGTCATGAATGCTGCTGATGAGTGTAGCAAAACACTGCCATGCAAGCCCCAGCGACCACCCACTCAGCTGGGCCTGTTACCAAGCTAAATCAGATGGCCCAGGTCAATGCATAAGCCGTCTTAAAAAGTCTGGTCGACCTCCTCAGCAAATAGGTGCTTCAAATCTTCATATGCTACAGAGGGAGGGGTGCATCTTACAATATAGACCATCCAATGGAATCCACCACATTGACACAGCAACAAGCGAGCAACTTGGGAGGTGACAGAAACTACATATTCAAGCCATGCCAAAAATGGAGAGGCATTAATTTGCTTTTTCTTTGCGATATACTTGGCACAAATAAAATTGGGTCTCCTACTGAATAAAACAAGAATCTGCAGGTTATTCTTCATTACTCTGGCAGGCTTCAACTACTTTGCCTGATGCCAGGAGGTTGACAATATCTCAAAGTGCACTGTAAACTGATGTCAAGAAGTGAGTAATTGCATCATTCAACATGTATTTGATCCTTAACCCTGAAGAACCTGCTGTGGTGTCCTTATGAAAAGAATGTACAATGCCTAGCATAGTAAAATGAGGGCCAATTGTGGGAGCAGGATCAGATGATATCAATGGAGCTATGGGAGGTGGGCAGCTGGGGTTTTTGGACAATAAAAGCTGTCATGTGACATCCGTATTGATGGTAAGTCCAGAAGACAGAAGAAGATGAGGAAGAAATTAGCCAAATCTCAGAGCACCAAGTGTGTCAAGAGTTGGGCAAGAGAAATCTTCCTAGAAGTAGGGAACATTGCTGTGTTGGTAAGAGAGAAAAGCACTTGGAAAGGTTAATAAAGATACCTAAAGTGGAGGCAAGGTCTTCAATAATAATAAGAGCTCACAGCAATGTTCATTTAGTTCCAGCTAGGACTCCATCATCATGGTTTCAAGCTTAATATAATAAATCTTGGTATTCATGGTCAGTATCAATGGCTGACAGAATCGTTTACATTACAAGGTCAAATAATAGAGGACCTAAGAGATCTCCCTGCTGTACCCCAGTCTCTGAGGTAAGCTGGACGAAGGGTGCAAGCTCAGGGAAGAAAGACACACTCCAAGAAGAGTACTTGCCTATAGCCATGTATTATTCATGCTTTCTTTTCTTTTCTTTCATTAAAGTGATATCTTCATCCTTCTAATGACTGTCAATCATGTTCATCACCCTTTCAGACCTACATGTAGCAGAACAAGCAACTCCAATTCAAAGTGGTTGGAAGACATCTGATGCTTTTTCTTTGCATTGACAAGGGAGCACAGGCACTTACCAATTAGTCTTCTTTTGGTTTCCCCTACTGCAATGGGCCTTACATCTGGAGAGCAGTAGGGATTAAATCTATTTTGTAAAGCTATTGGGTTGGATCTGCCAAGAAATTGCGACACTTTCTATGGGACTTTTCCTGAAGCTAAAATGTTGATAATGTTTCTTAAGGAAAAAGTGATAGATATACAGATATCACTGAGATGTTGACTTGCATGATGGACCTGCTGCTGAAGAGTGCAGGATGGCAGGTGTATTGAAATTTATGCCAAGGGAAAGAGGTGTGCAAGTCATCACATATGGGATTGGAGGGGGTGGAAAAATCGGGTGTTTATCATTTGCCAGGGTGAGTTATTGTTGAGAGCTACACCATCAGAGAGAAGAGTAAGACATGCTTTCCCATACATACCAAGCCTTGCTCGTGTTACAGGAAACCCCATTGTTCTCTTTGGATCAGATTTATGCCTATTATGAGCTGCCATGGCATTTTCATTAGCGTGATTCCAAAGAATTCCCTACTCATGTTTAGGCCAGAGCTTACATAGTGCAGATGCAGTTGTAGGTTTTACATGTCTGCATTTATGCTTTAAAATGGGTAGTGTAAAAATCTTCAACCATGCAGGGGTTCTCTGAGTTTTCAGTCAGGATAGACCTCAACAATGTGGACAGCACTTTAGCAAAGGCCGGCCTTGCCTTCTTAGGAAAAAAAAATGGTAGAGCTGGCATTATTGTTATTATTGTCATTATTTTGTTGGAAAGTCTAAAATAATAATATGGTAAATATATAAATAAGAGTGTTAATCAAAGCTTGGTGACTCTGTTGGCAGCCCTGCATGATCATATTTTTGAATTTACAGCTAAATTTAAATCACTACACACTTGTTCAGGTTGGCTTGAGCAGTGGACCTTGTCAAGGTGAGATTCATCTTGCTATACTGGTCATGAGTGACCTTGCTCCTTGCATATTCCAAATCTGTGTCTATTCGGTCAGCCATGAGCACAAAGGTATTAGTATATCTAATTACCGTAGGTCTCAACTGCTAAGTGAAGACTTTGCAATACTGGAATGTGTACTTGAATATCCCAAAGTTTTTGGTGTCAATGGAGCTGATGCAGTGAAGTCGAATGCAGCTGGTTTTCCACTGCACCTAGACATCAGATGGGGGGACATATCAGGGGTAAGACCACTGCCTTTTTCCACTTTTACACTTAAATGCACTTAATGCCAAAGATTACATCCCGCAGTTGGCTATGGTGAAGAACCTTGCCACCTCCTTGCCAACATGTAGCTGCATGGTGATCTAATGGGTCCAAAACTATGTCAGTGCAAAGAGGACTTGAAAGCCCCTCAGGGATGTCCACATGTAACCACAACCAGATTGCTACACGGAACTCACTTAGGTGCAAACCTGACTCGATATTTTATCTTTTCTAAAGTTATCATAATACACACATATGACATTATAGCAAGCAAAGAACAGAGGACAGTTATTTGATTTTTATTATTTTTATGGTTATATTAATGTTGAATACAATACACAAGGGTACAGCTACCATAGATGTCTGCCGCAGGCTTTGGTTTCCCCTACTGCAATGGGCCTTACATCTGGAAGGCAGTAGAGTTTAAATCTCTTTTTTAAAGCTATTGGGTTGGATCTGCCATATGGGAAGCAACTACTTAGCACAGTTGCTAATAAAATGACAAAGGAAATGTTTTGTCGGTTTTCTATACATGAACAGTTACATTCGGACCAGGGTAGACAATTTTAATCCAAACTAGTATCTGAAATGTGCAAAGTAAAGATCTGCAAAACACGTATCACACTGTATCACTCCCAAGGTGATGGATTAGTTGACAGGTTCAACTGCACTCTGATAAGTATGCTGGTAATTGCTACTGCTGACCACTCACTAGATTGGGAGGAGTGTCTTCTGAAGGTGTGTTTTGCATATACCTTATGTTTGGGAGACATGCCAAACTGCCAGTGGACCTCATGTATGGCATGGACAATACACCAGACATGTATGTTCATCTGATGTGGAGGCATATGACACTAGAACTGGAAGTGAAGCTGAATTGACTGATAAGGGACTACAGGAAGCAGCTAAATTACCCCTTCCACCTGGGAATGCACTAGAGTTGGTGGACGATTGTGGGAATGAAATGGTGGTACCTCAAGAGATAAAAAAGGAGGAACATCCTGAAACCGCCCAGACAGGAAGCAGCAGACCCCACTCAGGCTTGAAATATAGATGCCCTCCAGATTATTTTTAATACTGGGACATATTCTTTCATGAAAAGTGCCTGTGTAGAGCATGGCACAACCAGTACCTTCTGTGCTAATCAGTACAGTACAGTGTATTCTTATTTTGGGGTTGTTCATTGGTGCGTATTGATATTATTACAAAGAACTACTGACAGCCAAGAGGGGAACCGTGCTGAACAGTGCTTATTGCAGCAGTGGATTGGAATAGATATGACAGAATGATTAGAATCCAACAATGATGGCATTGATATGCATGTGATATGCAGGGAGCTAGGGTGAGCATCCATTCCCCCCCCCCCCCCCCCCCCCCCCCCCCCCCCCCCCCCTGCCCCATGCTGTTGTGGAGTCTTACAGAGTAAACAATATTGATAGTGCAAAACCCATGATAGGTGTACCTCTTGAAAAGTATTACACAATACAAATTACCACCTGTACACACCATATATCATCACTACTACAGATATGGTTGGTGCATGTAAATTTCAATCAGACAGTTTTCTGTTGTATTCAGTATTGCTTGACCTCAATCAAAGCATGGCTATGGAATAAGAGCACAATTACACATAAGTAACAATAGGAATATACAGATTACCTTTCCTCCTCATCTGATGATCTTCAAGTGAAGATAATTAGATTTAATGTTTGTTAATTAAGCTGCTACATACTTCACTTTACCTCCTACATCTCCTGGCTATCAGAGCTGTTACCACAATGGCAATCACCAGCAGTATCAGAAGCAGTACAATAATCACAGTCAGAGTTGCTGAAACAACTATGATGGTGGCACTTGATGGATCAGCAGATATAGGAGTAGCTGGATCTAGCATAATATAATAAGCATTACAGTTAGTGCAGCAGACCTGCATCCTATGGCTTATGCAGGCTGCATTCACATAGCAAAGTCACAAAACATTTTATGCACGGCCCATACTGTAGAGAAATGGATATGAAATCCAATGCGTTGCCTAATGTACTAATAGCAATAACAACCGGCTGTAGGATTGTATATACATGTGTACGTGTAGGGTTATGGCAGTGCGGAGTTCATGGACAGGAAAAATGATGATAAGTAACAAAAAAGAATATATTGCATGGATGCTAGAGCCAATACTTTAAGCCTGTGCCGGAGCTTCGGTTAATCTGCGGTTAAAGCGATAGCGAGATCAAACTTAATCTGGTTCTAAAAAAAACTGACTCAACTGGTTATGAAATAAATAACCCGGCTCAGTTAACCGACCGGACGGTATTATATACTGCTGTTTGCGGCTGGACACAATTCAGATAATTGGCTAATACGGTATGCCTTTTGAATGGTGCAAAATAATTTACTTTTAGAGCTCATTATAAATCGTACTTTTTGTGACCCGCATTTCATGCTTTGTTCAAGTCATACCTTCGAGAGAATTTGATCTTTTGTACCCCCTACCATCGCGCTAAATAAAATTACCAGCGCGCACGACCTACAATATTACTCGAATAGCCGCGCATCGTTTTTATACGTCCATGTGATGGAGGCAGTAATTGAGAGGGGGTACTTTGATCATGTGTAGCAAAAACAGCGACAATAGGATTTAGGTCAGCAAGTTACAACATCAACAAGACAGATCAAGAAGCATATTTACAACAATTAGAACCAGCCACATTTTTTTTTTACCACTCTACGCGGCGTGTGTATTTTATGAATAATACGTGCGGTTCGAATGGAGCATTATCACATAAACAAAGGTCAGGAGCAATGCAGGATGAGTGGTCGCTTACTTGTGGCACCTAGGGATAAGAAATCAAGGCGTTCATACCAAGCACAGAGATTTCAGCTAATTTACACTTAGTATTCAGTATTTGGCATTGATACTCACAATGATGCTGCACCCACTCAAATTTTGTTATCAATGCAACTGAACAAGTTATGAGGCTGCATGGTACTGGTTACTGAGATGAGGGTATAGGTGGCTGTGATGAGGTTGGTACAGGTGGCTGAGATGTGAGACTGGTACAGGTGGCAAAGATGAGGTTGGTACAGGTGACTGAGATGAGGCTGGTACAGGTGGGGGTTGCAATCCCAACTTTGTTCTGAAATTTTTTTTATTTTTAGATGCATCCCTATTTATTAATCTAGTGTAAGCTTATTGATCACTGTCAAAAAAAAAAAAAGTGGCTACAAGCCAATGCTAGTAGCTATTAGTACTTTTCGTTTCCTTTACGAACCAACCTTTATTTCTGATTTCCTATTGTCGCAGGCGTGGGGAATCGCTTCTGTATCGAAGAGGTACGCTAAGACTAACCCGCTTTTAAGGCCCGTAGCTTGCCGTAGCAACTACGCCTCGTGGTTTGCAACACAAATAGAAAAAAGGTGTTTCTTTCCTAGCCTAGTGTTAAAATGGCGATTAGCCCATCGTTGTTTTTGAGTGAGCTCACGTTCCAAAGGTCTTCGGTTGTCAAGGTCGTTGTCAAGGGCATGACATCATCATTTCTATTTTTCGGAAAACGAACCTAGTGTCCACAAAACATTGGGCCGCAAACACCTGTGTTTATACAATGTGGCACGCATCTTGCAATAATACAGGGCACGCGAAAACAATAAGCGTACAAGAGCAAGCAACGGAGGGGGGGAAAGCAGGGCTCAAATAATCTGGTACATTTATTACGTATTTCTCTTATATATAGGAGCATATCATTATTTATACTTATTTATAGTAACGGAACATCTCAGGATTGCAAGTGACAGCCTATTATGTCAAAATTAACACATTCAAATTAGTCACTTAATTGTCTGGCAAAACTAAATGTGAGTATCTGTGACAAGATAAATACACGGAAAGGAATCATCCACTTGTAATTTTTTTTTTTTGTATGTGTACTTGCATATGTCCAAAAGATATAACATTAACCATTTGCTGGATGAGATGATCAGATCAATGACAGAGACTCAAAGTGTGGTATGATGGCATAATTGCAGAAAGAGCAAAAACTCTGATTTGTATTGAGCGAAAAATGGCAGATCACTCTTATCTGCAATGAGTAAGACAGGCCCTTGTAGCAAATTCATTCATACAACTATTTTTGTGAAACACTAGCTACTGCTGATACCTAAATAAAAATAATTTTCACGGGATTTTTTTCAGAATTGTATTAATTAAGGCTATGTACCTGTTGGCTGAAGGCTACATACCTGTTGGATGGCTTGGAGCGAAGTACACAACTTGAGATGAATTCACATTCTGTGACTGTCCTAAGATACTAATCTCTGCCACAATGGTAACTTCATAGAACATATTGAAATCCAGGTTGACATTGTCCACCTGTGTTGCCCCACCAGGTATGTGCAGGCTCTTCAGTCCATCCTGCTGGATGTACACTGTATAGCCTACCAGGGTGCCATCCGAAGGGAGTGAAAGGGGCATCCATGAAACTTGGACAGCAGTTCGGTTTAGTGCAACAGCACTGATACCAGTGATATTTGCTGAGGGATCAAACAACAGTAAGCTGCCAGCACAATTCAAATGGCAAAGCACTCACGGATTGGTGCTGTACTGGCCACCAAGAAAACTGGGTAGCCACACCCCTCTATGGTGCAAGCAGCAACACTGAAATTGTAATTAGTGTTTGCAACTAGTTGTGATGCTGTAACTATATTTTGTGAAGTTGTGGAGGTGAAGGGTATTGATGAGATGTAATAGTGCAAGATTACTTCATTCGAAAGTATAGGTTTCTGCCACATCAATGTAATGGTAGTGAAAGTGCTGCACAGAAGTTTTATTCCCACAACAGGGCCTGGAGCTATATAACGGAAGAAAGAAGAGTTATTGTGGACAATTTTATGTGTACCATGTATGCTGTGCTCAAATAGTCAATGTTGCATTGTTCTATTTTTTAAACTTGGCATATGACAATAGAACTTGTGTGATTAGTTGCTCAGTAATATTTGCTTACCCAAGCCTCTCAATGTATGGTAAAATTATAAATTATGCCATATTGAAAGGAAAAGTTGCAGAAGGTGTATATTAAATGTATATCTTTTAAATTTCAAAGGCATTATCCACATCAACAACATTACAGCATTTAACCAACATGTATCAATAAAAGAGGTCCCTTCAAGGAGGTGATTTTTTTTTGTTTAAGTGTATGGTTATCAAGTAAATAACTACCTATCAATTGGTCCAAATCTATGAAACAAAAAGTATTATGTTTATAATGATACGTTTACTAATTCTTATTTAAAAAATGAAGCATTTTCATCAGGTTAAACAATCTAGATTAGCGGTACAGTTTCTGAGAGCTGCGATAAATAGGGTAATCATTTATCACTATTTCATAAAAGTGGGGATCCTAAATCCTAATTTATCTATTACTGGGTCATTGTGGCCAGTTAGTGTATTTCCTAGTCTGTAGTACGTACAAATTTATAAATGTATAGTTTCCGTAATTCCTTGTTTCCTTATCTTTTCACTCAACTGAAATTCAACGTTACACTACCCAATTTTTATTTTTATCTCTTGTCTATATGCAACTGATAGGGATTCTTGAAAGTGCCAGAATAAATAAGTCACACATAACAGGGTACCTGATTCACTTGTCTTGGTGTTGACTACTTCTGATGGTGGTCCTTCACCAACTGATGTGTTAGCTGTCACATAACAGTTATATTGAGTGAATGGGATGAGGCCAGTGAGCATAGTACTCAGTGTTGTCCCATTGACTACAGATCTGATGGTTGGCATATTTGGTCCAATCACCTGTTCAGGATGTGATTGATTAGCAGAAGTGTTGCAGTACACAGTGTATGCAGTGATGATACCATTCTTAGGAATGGGTGGAGTCCAAGTAGCAGTCAATTGATTAGGTGAGCCAAGAACAGCAGCCAAGGAAACACTCAGTGGTTGGGATGGAGCTGCATGTATAAGACAGAATTGCTTTAACAATACAGTGGCATCTAAATAATACATATTGTAACAATCACAATAAATACGTAAAAAAAAGTAAGTCATGTTTTTGTTTGTGCATTGATAATGGGATAATTACTAAGTTGGCAATTCAACTGGTGCCCTTATTATGCCCTTTTCTTAAACTGTGTTTCTCATTATAATGGTACTAGTGAAACATGTAGTGATGGAGATGGAACTGCATAGAAAATATTACTCTTTTACTTACAAATAAAACGATACAATAATCACAGTTGTTTCTAGAATTTAATTTTATCCTCCAACTGCACAAAATGAACCTCAGTTACGTTCAATTTCGGAAAATTGTTTTTAAATCCTCGTCAATGTACATTTTAATGTTAAAACGTAAAAGAGAATTGAATGGGGAATGAATATTTTGTCATCTATGTCCAATTAATTACAACCAAAACAGCCAACAAATTACAGACACACTCACTTGATTCATCAGTCCAGCCTGCTGCTACCAAAGATCCAGCACCTTCACTATAGGAGTTGGTAGCAGTCACATAACATTGATATTGTGTGTATGGGATGAGGCCAGTGAGTATAGTACTCAGTGTTGTCCCATTGACTACAGATCTGGTGGTTGGTATATTTGGTTCAATCACCTGTTCAGGATATGCTTGTGTAGCAGATGTATCACAGTACACAGTGTATGCAGTGATATTTCCATATGTCACAGAAGGTGCAGACCACATGGCAGAGAGTTGATACGGTGAGTTAAGGACAGGAGATAGTGTAAGGTTCAATGGTGAAGATGGAACTGTGGAAGTAGACATTTTTTTCAAGGGATTTAAATCATGTCCCAGAATAAGCTTAGCTATAGTAATACCTTTAAATCATCAATATTTGTATAGAGCCATACCTGTTGATGTTATTATTGCATTCTGTACTTGAAAAATCCACTGACCAGGTATCAAAACATTGCTTGTAATGGTGATGTTAATTATAGCAGGTGTTCTGGATCCTGGAACATTTGCATAGCTCACACTGTCTCCAGCATTAAACCCAACCTGTGCAGGTATTCCCCCAAGACCTTCAGTCCCTCCTGAAGCATCACCAGTTGTCCATTGTATCAAACCATCAGCATACTGGAATATTACAAATGACAGAACATTGTCAGTTGCCAGGATGCATTGAAATGTGTTAGTCTGAAAAGACAAAGGACAAATATAGTATTAAATGTGATCAAGGACCATTACATAACAACACTGCGTCCTTCCATCCATCTCCTCCCCACATTGTACCAACTGGTTCTCTCTTATCTCATCCATGCACATCCATATCCAGCAAATACCAGCAGAAGGGTTACTAAAATGTCAACTGCAATTTCTCAAGACAGAAAACTCAAAAGAGGTCCATTCAAGGAGGTGAATTTTTTGTTTTGTTTAAGTATATGGTTATCAAGTAAATAACTACCTATCAATTGGTCCAAATCTATGAAACAAAAAGAATTATGTTTATAATGATATATTTACTAATTTATGAAGCATTTTCATCACCTCAATTTCAGGTTAAACAACCTAGATTAGCGGTACAGTTTCACCAGAACCAGTGAGAGCTGTGGTAAATAGGGTAATCATTTATCACTATTTTCATATCTAGTATAATTACACCAGTAAAAGCAATAAGTGCAAGCATTAATTTATATTATGTAACCAACCATACAAAGCGATGGATTCCATCATTGTTTGAACATAAACAGAACTGGCATCAGCTATATTTCTGACGTCATGTTTGGAACAGGAAACTGATGTGTCCCTCATTTACACCCCTTTAATCGTAAAACATCTTTATCCCACTAATGTTCATGCTGGTGATTCCTGATTCAACAATTATTGTAGGTTCTAGAGTTATATACGTCTGTTCTACATCTGTCTTATACTAATGCATTACTCATGATGCCATCCTACACTGTTGCACCTAGAAATTTATTCATCGTATGTGTGGTTCAAATAGATCATGATCTCTCTATTCAAGTATTAGGCTTGTCGAAAAAATGCCACACAAAAATTCTCCAAAAAATGCTGACCGTAAACTTCCGTTTCACCCGCCTTTCGCAACAAAAATTGTCGGTCTCCCTTTTTAACCGTTAGTTAGCTTTACAGTGTTTGAACTTCGAAGCGTACTCCTTCGTTTTTTAGTTACTAAAATTGCCAACCATCAAAGCAGTTGTCAATACATTAAGTGGGGACGACTCAACAGCAAAATATTATGGCGCAAAACCAGTATAGCAACACGCATGTGTAGCTGGCTTACGCCGCTACCTGTGCAACCAAATAAGCGATGAGTCACTTCGAGAATACATATTCTCATCGGCATGTGCACAGGCAGCGTGATCAATACACAGCCTTATTTGGTAGTATTCCGGTGTCCATAAATAGAAAATGCTGGCAGTTTGTACAATTAGAAAGGGCCTAAAAATGCAGAAATTCCGGTGGAAATTTTTCGACAGGCCTATCAAGTATACAGATCTTACACGTGCTTATCAAGATTATGAATATCCCTCCATATGCTTGATTCTTACCTGGTCTGTATGATTTTTAAAGTAGCCCACATGGTCCCATGTTGCAATAAATAACCACAAAGGAGTAAAGTTTGGTCCAGCTATGATGGATGGGATATCATTCACTGCTTTTGCCAGGAGTGAAGAATTAGTTGTAGCTCTGTACCACACTTTGCCTGTGCCTGTTGTGTCAACATCAGCAAAAAATGGAGCTATCATAGGATTGCCTTGAATGGGAAATGGCAGTGGAGTGTAGGTACTATAAGCAGCATTAAATGTCAAGTCGCCATTGTTGTTCACCTGCATATTAAGTGTACAGCTGTAAACTCATAGCATAGATGAATGAACATTGCCATTTGAACATGCACTGAATACTGATCAATACTATTGCACAGCTGGTAAAAAGAAATATCAAAAACAATCATAGCCGGACGTTTCCATCATTTAGAGCCATTAATTATACAACTCTACCTACACCTTGTAAGATGCACATATTCATTAGGAAATCATAATGGTTGTGTGGTGGTTTGCATTTAAATGACAGTTAATAGTAAATAAATGTCATGGGATGGCTTGCACAGAGAGAAAATATATCTTCCCAGAGACTGGAAACAAGACCACAGCATGTTATATATATATATGGGACAGTTTCCGCGAAAATGTCCGAGTTTTATAACATTATAATCTTATAAAAATACTTCTTGTTTGAATCGCTATATCTTCCGAACGCTAAACGCTATCGACTTCCTATTTTCGAAAGTTCATATTACACCATTTTTCTATGATAAATTACATTTTGGAGTCTTGCACTTGCTCCATGCCAGTATTGCAACGTTCGATACCCGACCAGGTTCAAACCCGCCATAACTTTGGGTAGGAGTAATCAAATCGCTTCAAATTCGGTTTGTAGGTATAGAGGTCCTATACTTATCGATTTGTTCTGTTCGTTAATTTTTATGCCATCCGTTACGGAGATACAGTTGAACAAACTACGTCCACTTTATCCCGCTCGATTCCTGCCAATGATTTTGGCAAATCGCGTCCCGCTCAATGTATGGGGAGGCGGTTGTTATATCATAGGCGCGAAACGAGCGGGAAAAAGTGCACGTAGTTTGTTCAACTGTATCTCCGTAACGGATGGCATAAAAATTAGCGAACAGTACAAATCGATAGGTATAGGACCTCTGTACCTACAAACCAAATTTGAAGCGATTTGATTACTCCTACCCAAAGTTATGACGGGTTTGAACCCGGTCGGGTATCGAACGTTGCAATACTGGCATGGAGCAAGTGCAAGACTCCAAAATGTAATTTATCATAGCGAAATGGTGTAGTATGAACTTTTGAAAATAGAAATTCGATACCGTTTAGCGTTCGGAAGATATAGCGACTCAAACAAGAAGCATTTTTATAAGATTATAGTGTTATAAAACTCGGACATTTTCGCGGAAACTGTCCCATATATATATATACATATAATTTATATAATTATATATGGGACAGTTTCCGAGAAAATGATACTTCGCATATATAAATATAAAGTTATAAAAATGCCTCGCGTTTGAATCGCTATAACTCCCGAACGATAAACGATATTAACTTCCTATTTTCAACACATCATACTACACCATTGCTCTATAGTAAAATACATTTTGGGGCCTTGCACTTGCTCCGTGCCAGTATTGCAACGTTCGATACCCCACCGGGTTCTAACCCACCATAACTTTAGGTAGGAGTAATCAATTCGCTTCAAATTCGGTTTGTAGGTAGAGAGGTCATATACCTATCGATTTGTTCTGTTCGTTAATTTTTATGTCATCCGTTACGGAGATACAGCGGCGCAAAGTTGGTACACGTTTCCCGCTCGAATTGCGCCGTTGTACGTGCGTGAACCGCTTCCATACCAAATTACATGAATATGCAACTACTTCCTGTGGGCTGAGACTTGGATAACTTATAGCCACACCTATGTACACTGCGCTAGCTAGCTAGCTGGGTAAGTATTTAATCTATCGCCCCTGTCACAGTTGATATTCGTTATTATCTGTGTAGATAAACGATATGCATAGCGACGTCCACTGAAGACAAGCTCGTAAGAGGTTCAATCGGCGGACGAGTTCGAGCCGGTACGGTTACGACGAGATATTCAAGATACTTTCGATGAGGATGGGGAGATCGAGAACGGTAGTGACGGCGGTCGTACCACTGACGATGGTGGTTGTAGGAAGTAAACAGCCGCTAAATCACCACCGGCCCCGCCCCCCACATATGGGCCATTGCAAGTCCAGACAGCAGCCCTGCAAAACCAACAGATGCAATGCAGAGCCACCAACCCGCACTACCTATGGAACCACCCGCCCATATCAGACCCTACACAGGAGCTACCAACTAACCAATGGGGTCAGCCTCCACAGTACAAGTAGAGATACTTATACTAACCCTCTCCCTGCAAATGGAGTTGGCAGCCCTCACAATTTCAGGGCAGCCATGAACTACATGTACATGTACCAAGGGAAGTCACACATGCCCCCTCCCAACACTACCAGTGGAACTACATGTATTAGCCCTCACTGCAAATGGCCTTACATGTACATGTAAGCAGAACCCCATTGGTCCAGCCCCCTCCCCTCCCCACCCCCACTATTGATTATTCTCTGCAAGTTCAAGGGACCATTGGCGCCATCCCCACACAGCAAAACCACCAGTCCCCATCACTACAGCCTTGCAAACTTTCAAAATAATACCTCCCCACCAGCTCTCTTACGGATGTGGTTACCAGACCCTGCACTGCCAGTAGGGGAGCCCTCACATGCAGGGGTCAATAGATGCCAGTGGAGATGCCGCCCTCACTCTACAAGTAGTCCCCATAAAGTACTGTACATACACCCGCCCCTCTCCAAACAGTGAAACCATAAGCCTACACTGCAAGTGCTCCACACACTGAGACCAGCCATCTGGACCAATGGGGTCAGCTCCCTCACTGCAAGTGGACAGTATCATTGGACCATTAATGCTAGTGAACTTAATAGCCACACGATACAAGTGAACTAACATTTAATACCTCCCGCACACTGCAAGTACTGGAGCCACCATCTCTCTTACAGATGGGGTTACCAGACCCTGCACTGCCAGCAGGGGTGCCCACACAAGCTGGGGTCAATACAATGTACATGTAGGTATGATGCCAATGGAGATGCCAGCCATCACACTACAAGCGATTAAGCAGTCCCCAAATTTCAGGGGAAGCCATGAACTACATATGCACTGAACGTACACCCGCCCTTTCACTGCAAGTGCCCCACAAACTGGGACCAGCCCCCCACGGCCCTCCTGCCCACTACTAGTCCTTCACTGCAAGTAGAGTCAACGGCTCAGGGACAAATGGGGTCAGCTCCCTCACTGCAAACAGACGGTAACATTGTAACTATTAATGCAAGTGAACTTAAAAGCCCACACTGCATTCCAGTTAGCACCATTGGAGCCATATTCCAGATGGAGTTATCAGACTGCCAGCAGGAAAGCCACCAGCTGCTAAACTCCCCGGGGTCATTGGGGGGGTCCCACAATAATGCATACTGGTGGATGGAGTCACACTGCAAGTGGAAATGGCACCCCGCACAATTTTAGGGAGCCACGAACTGGAGCCACACATGCCCCCACTATCTATGGAACCATTTCACCCTCACTTAGCAGCCCCCACACACTACAAGTACAGTCCATACCAGTGACCATTCACTGCAAGTTCAAGGGGCCAATGGTCACACATCAAAACCACCATCCCCCATTGATCACTGCAAGTGAACTCAACAGCCGCACGATGCAAGTGAATTTCCATTAAATGTAAATGCCTCCACACTCCACACTGCAAGTAGTGGAGCCACCAGCTCTGTTACAGATGGGGTTACCAGACCCTGCATTCGATCAATGCCAGCAGGGGTGCCCACACAAGCTGGGGTCAGTAGGTATATGATGCCAGTGGAGATGCCAACCCTCACACTACAACCCATGAACTACATGTACTGTACGTACACCTGCCCATCTCAAAACACTACCAATGGAACCATTAGGCCTCCTGCCCTGCACTACCTGCATGTCCTTCACTGCACGTTGAGTCAACATACGGCCCAGGGACCAATGGCGTCAGCTCCCTCACTGCAAGCGGACAGTATCATTGGAATCATTAATGCAAGTGAACTTAATGGCCCCACACTGCAGGTCCGGTTAGCACCAGCGGTTCTTGGTCTGTCAGCAAAGGAGCCACCAGCTGCTAAACACCCCAGGGTCATTGGGGCCCCCAGAATAATCATGCTGGTGGAAACTCACAACAGTGGAATTGGAATTGGTAACCCCCACAATATTAGGGGAACCATGAACTGGAGCCCCCCGCTATCCATGGAACCATTAGCCCTCACTTAGCAGGAGTACCTCCCACTACATGTACCTATCCTTCACTGCATGTTTCATCAGTCAAGATTACCAGCCATATCACTACAAGTGCACCATACCCGTGAACATTTACCGCAGGTTCAAGGGGCCAATGGGACCACTGGAGCCATTCTCACACATTAGAACCACCATCCCCCATAACTGCAAGTGAACTTAACAGCCGCACAAGACAAGTGAACTTACATTTAATGCCTACACACTGCTAATAGTAGAGCCACCAGCTCTCTCACAGATGGGGTTACCAGACCTGCACTGCCCACATAAGCTGGGGTCAATATGTATATGCCAGTGGAGATGCCAGCCATCGCACTACAAGTAGTCCCCAAATTTCAGGGGAAGCCATGAACTACATGCACTGAACATACACCCGCCCCTCTCCAAACACTACCATTTGAACCATTAGTCCTCACTGCAACTACCCTACACACTGGGACCCGCCCCCACAGCCCTCCTGCCCCTTCACTGCATGTTGAGTTATTGGCCCAGGGGTCAGCTCCCTCACTACAAGCGGACAGACGCATTATTGCAAGTGAACTTAATAGCCCCATACAACAAGTCCAGTTAGCACCTGTCCAACGAGGGAGCCACCAGCTGCTAAAACCCTCTGCAGGGTCGTTGGGGGCCCCCCACAATAATGCATGCTGGTGGAGACTCCAGCTCTCACACGGCAATAGGAATTCGGCACCCCACACAATATTAGGGGAGCCATCAACTGGAGTCACACATGCCCATGGAACCATTAGCTCTCACTTAGCAGTCCCCACATACGGGGCTAGCCCCCATGGCCCTATCTCTCACTACCTATCCTTTACTGCAAGTTGTATCCGAGATCCAGGAGTGAACGTGCAATGCCATCCCTCACTCACTAGCCCTCTCACTGCAAACACACAATACCAGTGGAACCAGACTCACCCAGCACCCACCCCCAACAGCCCTCTTACGTATGGAGTAATCAGACTGCCAGCAGGGGAGCCACCAGCTGCCATATTACCAGTCCTCACAAAACTAGACCCCATCATGAGGAGTGGAACCACACATGCAATGGAGCCATTAGCTCTCACTGCATGGGGACTTACATGGTGTAGGCCCCAAACACTGGGGCCAGCCACAATGGCCCCCTATCCACTTAACCCCACACAGTACAACCACCAGCTCCTCACTGCAAATGAAACCACCAGACCCACTACCTGTGAAACCATTAACTCCCTACCTGTGAAACTGGTCATTAACCCCCACACTACAAGAGAACTTACACTGTCAGGAGAACCATCAACTACTAGTGGAGCTACCAGCCCGCATTGGACAAATGGGAACACCATGCACCACTGAAGCAGCCTCCGTTTGTAGAGTGTACATGTGTACGGTTTTGAACACATTTTGTGTTGTAGATCTGAACTAAATGTTTGTGCATGTACCGAGGCATGTACAGAGTTATTTTATCTGGGGTGGAAGTGAAGCCCATGCTGTTAGTGGTGAATATAGTTACCAGCCCTATCGGTACTGATTGCGGGTGGTCTGCACCCGTGGTTGGTTTATATAGACAAGCAGAAGGCTTTTTGAAAAGAAAAAAGCCTACTGGGAACTGTGTAGTGTTGAGATACATGTACAAGTTGCAAAACTTGTAAGTGCCACTTAGAATGTCACATAAATTGCATGCGCAGTCACAGCTATAATTTGGCACGGTGAAGACATTGGAATTCATGACCACCAACTTCACTTGTGCGGTCATGAATTCTGATGTCTTCACCGTGACACACATCCAAAATGGCACTTACATGTTTTGCTAAGTGTACCTCAACAATGTAAAGCACTACATGTAGTTCCCAGCTGTAGGGGGTTTTATTCTTATTTTTTTTCTTCCAAAAAGCTCTCTGCTTGTGTATATAAACCAACCACGGGTGCAGACCACCCGCAATCAGTACCGATAGGGCTGGTAAATATATTCACCACTAACAGCATGGGCTTCACTTCCACCCCAGATAAAATAACTCTGTACATGCCTCTGTACATGCACAAACATTTAGTTCAGATCTACAACACAAAATGTGTTCAAAACGTATACATGTACACTCTACAAACGGAGGCTGCTTCAGTGGTGCATGGTGTTCCCATTTGTCCAATGCGGGCTGGTAGCTCCACTAGTAGTTGATGGTTCTCCTGACAGTGTAAGTCCTCTTGTAGTGTGGGGGTTAATGACTGGTAAGTTTCACAGGTAGGGAGTTAAAGGTTTCACAGGTAGTGGGTCTGGTGGTTCCATTTGCATTGAGGAGCTGGTGGTTGTACTGTGTGAGGTTAAGCGGATAGGGGGCCATTGTGGCTGGCCCCAGTGTTTGGGGCCTGCACCATGTAAGTTAGTCCACATGCAGTGAGAGCTAATGGCTCCATTGCATGTGTGGTTCCACTCCTCATGATGGGGTCTAGTTTTGTGAGGACCGGTAATGTGGCAGCTGGTGGCTCTACTAGTAGCAGTGTGTAGGCATTAAATGTAAGTTCACTTGTCTTGTGCGGCTGTTAAGTTCACTTGCAGTTATGGGGGATGGTGGTTCTAATGTGTGAGAATGGCTCCAGTGGTCCCATTGGCCCCTTGAACCTGCGGTAAATGTTCACGGGTATGGTGCACTTGTAGTGATACGGCTGGTAATCTTGGCAGATGAAACATGCAGTGAAGGATAGGTACATGTAGTGGGAGGTACTCCTGCTAAGTGAGGGCTAATGGTTCCATGGATAGCGGGGGGCTCCAGTTCATGGTTCCCCTAATATTGTGGGGGTTACCAATTCCAATTCCACTGTTGTGAGTTTCCACCAGCATGATTATTCTGGGGGCCCCAATGACCCTGGGGTGTTTAGCAGCTGGTGGCTCCTTTGCTGACAGACCAAGAACCGCTGGTGCTAACGGGACCTGTAATGTGCGGCTATTAAGTTCACTTGCATTAATGATTCCAATGATACTGTCCACTTGCAGTAAGGGAGCTGACGCCATTGGTCCCTGGGCCGTATGTTGACTCAACGTGCAGTGAAGGACATGCAGGTAGTGCAGGGCAGGAGGCCTAATGGTTCCATTGGTAGTGTTTTGAGATGGGCAGGTGTACGTACAGTACATGTAGTTCATGGGTTGTAGTGTGAGGGTTGGCATCTCTACTGGCATCAAATACCTACTGACCCCAGCTTGTGTGGGCACCCCTGCTGGCATTGACCAAATGCAGGGTCTGGTAACCCCATCTGTAACAGAGCTGGTGGCTCCACTACTTGCATTGTGGAGGCATTTACATTTAATGGAAATTCACTTGCATCGTGCAGTTGTTTAGTTCACTTGCAGTGATCAATGGAGGATGGTGGTTTTGATGTGTGACCATTGGCCCCTTGAACTTGCAGTGAATGGTCATTGGTATGGTGCACTTGTATTGAGAAGGCTGAGAAGGCTGCTGAAACTTGCAGTGAATGATAATAGGTAGTGGGAGATAGGGTGTCATATGTGGGGGCTGCTAGTGAGGGTGAATGGTTCCATAGATAGTGGGGGCATGTGTGGCTCCAGTTCGTGGCTCCCTAAAATTGTGCGGGGTGCCATTTCCACTTGCAGTGTGACTCCATCCACCAGTATGCATTATTGTGGGACCCCCCAATGACCCTGGGGAGTTTAGCAGCTGGTGGCTTCCCTGCTGGCAGTCTGATAACTCCATCTGGAATATGGCTCCACTGATGCTAACTGGAATGCAGTGTGGGCTTTTAAGTTCACTTGCATTAATAGTTACAATGTTACTGTCTGCTTGCAGTGAGGGAGCTGACCCCATTTGTCCCTGGGCCGTTGACTCTACCTGCAGTGAAAGACAGGTAGTGGGCAGGAGGGCCGTGGGGGCTGGTCCCAGTGTGTAGGGCACTTGCAGTGAAAGGGCGGGTGTACGTTCAGTGCATATGTAGTTCATGGCTTCCCCTGAAATTTGGGGACTGCTTAATTGCTTGTAGTGTGATGGCTGGCATCTCCATTGGCAGTGCAGGGTCTGGTAACCCCATCTGTAAGAGAGATGGTGGCTCCAGTACTTGCAGTGTGCGGGAGGTATTACATGTTAGTTCACTTGTATCGTGTGGCTATTAAGTTCACTTGCATTAATGGTCCAATGATACTGTCCACTTGCAGTGAGGGAGCTGACTCCATTGGTCCAGGTGGCTGGTCTCAGTGTGTGGAGCACGTGCATTGAGGGCTTATGGTTCCACTGTTTGGAGAGGGGAGGGTGTACGTACAGTACTTTATGGGGACTACTTGTAGTGTGAGGGCGGCATCTCCACTGGCATCTATTGACCCCTGCTTGTGAGGGCTCCCATACTGGCAGTGCAAGGTCTGGTAACCCCATCCGTAAGAGAGCTGGTGGCTCCACTACTTGCAGTGTGGAGGTATTGTTTTGAAAGTTTGCAAGGCTGTAGTGATGGGGACTGGTGATTTTGCTGTGTGGGGATGGCTCCATTGGCCCCTTAAGCTTGAACTTGCAGAGAATAATCAATAGTGGGGGTGGGGAGGGGAGGGGGCTGGACCAATGGGGTTCTGCTTACATGTACATGTAAGGCCATTTGCAGTGAGGGCTAATACATGTAGTTCCACTGGTAGTGTTGGGAGGGGGCATGTGTGACTTCCCTTGGTACATGTACATGTAGTTCATGGCTGCCCTGAAATTGTGAGGGCTGCCAACTCCATTTGCAGGGAGAGGGTTAGTATAAGTATCTCTACTTGTACTGTGGAGGCTGACCCCATTGGTTAGTTGGTAGCTCCTGTGTAGGGTCTGATATGGGCGGGTGGTTCCCTAGGTAGTGCGGGTTGGTGGCTCTGCATTGCATCTGTTGGTTTTGCAGGGCTGCTGTCTGGACTTGCAATGGCCCATATGTGGGGGGCGGGGCCGGTGGTGATTTAGCGGCTGTTTACTTCCTACAACCACCATCGTCAGTGGTATGACCGCCGTCACTACCGTTCTCGATCTCCCCATCCTCATCGAAAGTATCTTGAATATCTCGTCGTAACCGTACCGGCTCGAACTCGTCCGCCGATTGAACCTCTTACGAGCTTGTCTTCAGTGGACGTCGCTATGCATATCGTTTATCTATACACAGAAGATAACGAATATCAACTGTAACAGGGACGATAGATTAAATACTTACCCACTCCAGCTAGCTAGCTAGCGCAGTATATATAGGTGTGGCTATAAGTTATCCAAGTCTCAGCCCACAGGAAGTAGTTGCATATTCATGTAATTTGGTATGGAAGCAGTTCACGCACGTACAACGGCGCGATTCGAGCGGGAAACTTGTACCAACTTTGCGCCGCTGTATCTCCGCAACGGATGACATAAAAATTAACGAACAGAACAAATCGATAGGTATATGACCTCTCTACCTACAAACCGAATTTGAAGCGAATTGATTACTCCTACCTAAAGTTATGGTGGGTTTGAACCCGCTGGGGTATCGAACGTTGCAATACTGGCACGGAGCATATGCAAGGCCCCAAAATGTATTTTATTATAGAGCAATGGTGTAGTATGATGTGTTGAAAATAGAAAGTTAATATCATGTATTGTTCTGGAGTTATAGCGATTCAAACGCGAGGCATTTTTATAACTTTATATTTATATATGCGAAGTATCATTTTCTCGGAAACTGTCCCATATATATATATATACACAGTTGAGAATTTTACGTAAAATCACTATATTTCTTCGTGTGATGATGGCTTGGAGGAAGTGCATCATGTGCTGTCATGTGATCAGTTAACTTACAAAAATATTTGTGTATGAATTTCCAAAAAACACAAATGGTGTTTGCAGTGGTATAGTACTGGACGATCCATCATCATTTGAAAGCAATGCACCATCACCAACCGCTGATCCATATGGATAGAATGAGCTCAGAGGGATTGCAGTTCCAAATGGTATCAATAATAAACCAACCACTGTCATAAAGCCTGACATGTTGGTACCTATGAAATGTGAAAATACACATTGTTACTCATGTACGGTTATCACTTAAAAGTACTATCTTATTGATGAAATGTAGTGTGACAGACCCCTATATCGTTCACTGGACGAAACCCTGAGACATTCTTCATAGTTCTAGCATGCAGTTGATTCCACTACCATTCAACCACGCACAACACCCTTTATACACATGGGTACATTGCAATTCTGTATTGGTTTATCTCAAGGGTAACCAATTGGTGGAGGCAGCGGAACATATCGTTCTGCTCCTCTTAGGTAGGTACGGGTATTTTTTTTTTCAAACGCAGTATTTTGCACCAAGTTTGGTACTGCCTTAAAGAGCAAATTAAATGAATTAAAATGATATGTGAAACGTGGCATTTGCATAAGCAGTGAAAAAGTTATAGCGATCCAAATATCGGATTTTGCGGCTATGATAATCCATGCGGTAGCGCATAAAAAATTGTGACGGTGTTTGTTCTCTTCGCTATAGCAACTACAATCTATAATATAATCACACCAAATTTTTTTCACAAGTCTTGCACACACATAAGAAGTATAGAATAGTGTTATACATCAATTTCACTAATGTACAAGTCATCTGTGATATAGTCAACTAAGAATTCATATAGCGCCATTGAAACATCAACTCCATCTTCTTGGCTGCTTCCTCGTTTCCAATAAGTAGCAGCATGAACTTACAATAACATTAAAACAGGTCTGAATATGGGATCGCGGAAGCATAATCATACCTAATTGTAGCACATAGGAAGTGGGAGGAACTGTTGCAATGCTGATATGAACTTCATTAATATGACATCCCTCCACAGATGTTGAATCCCATGAAAGGGTTACATTATCATTATCATACAATATTTCACCAACTTGTAAGTCACTGATTATGCCTAATTCATAGGCAAAGTAACTAACTGTACGAGGATTACATTTCCAAGGTGCTCAAGAACGGCTTATACATGTATAACATTACATACACTTGATACAGGCACCTGATACTCAAGGCAAGAATATTGTTTTACGACATGCTGTACTGTATTTTTCTTGTCTTGTCTAGTACTGATGCATTGTGCTAAATTGTGGTTCTAATCCACATTAGCCCTTAATGCTTCATTTTCCAACTCAAGATTGCGGACCTTTTTACTTAAAATGGCATTACTTCAGAGCACACTCTCTACTTTTGTGATATTTTTCACGTTTCCTATGAGCAGACCTCATTTTCAACTAAGAATGTTTTAATGAAACTATTTTATGCAAATTACCTGTGTTTTTTAATAATAAGTTTTCATTTGCCAACCGCTTCAAAGTGGCATCTTTTTGATTTATCTCCTTTTTAAGATTATTTAAATGTGCACGCAAATTTCTTTCAATAGTTACTTTTCTGCTCAAAGCTTGTCTAAGTTTATTATTGTCATGTTGCTTACTTATAACAGTTTGATACTTGCGACTGAGCATCCGCATTGAAATGAGTAATTCTCTTAGTTTTAGTCACTTTATTCCACATTTCTTGCAAGGAGTTCTTAATTTCAAAGAGGTTTGACAAGTATAAGTACACAGATGGTATAGCAGTGGTTTGAACAGGAAGTGGAAACTCATCCTCTAATAGATTAACAATATCTTCACAAGCCCTTTAAAGATGCTCTTCATAATTTTTATTCTCTCCATGAGCTTTTGTATTGATGTCTTTAAGGCATTAATATTCCCACATACTCCTTCATGAATAAAAGCACCATTTTGGCAGTTTTTAAAATGCTTTGCTGCATTAAGTTTGTATATATGTGCACTACCAAGCCATTTCTTATTGCTGAAACCTGTAGTGCATTGTCTGCACTGATCACCCCTAAAACTTTCAATCAACTTCTTAAAATCTTCTGCAGTCTTCATCCTAATTTGGAAAAATCACACTAACAGATCGTTGCAGCATGCTAACATCTTAAAAAGGGTTACATATAGGGTTGTAAGCACACTGGAAAGTTGCACAGTCATGCGTTAGTTCCATTTTCGCAGCAATGTACAATATGATATCTGGGGACGAGTCACTACCTGAGAAAATCTGGGGTATGCCTTGGGCATCGCCCAAAAATTATGGTATTTTCATAGTATGTAGATATAGAGCAAAACTGCGTTTAGAAATGCTTCTTTTTACAGTACCTCGAAAATAATGGTAGTCTTTATTTAGAGTTAAACTTTGTTAACGCAACAAGGTA